>JACEIK010002499.1:52037-65783 GCA_018107945.1 Datura stramonium
CTCTCAGGCCAACACCTTTATCAAAAAGAAGATTACTTTCAATATAGAGCCTGAGAGCTAATATCTCTCTAGAATAAGTAGATTGCTTTCAAACAATATCCGTAAGACAATATCTTTATAAAATAGGTCGATTGCTTACAAAATAGTGCCCGAAGACCAATACATTTCTCAAATAAGTAAATTTCTTTCAATACCCAAATACGGACCAAAGCTTGAAATCAAAAATGAATTAGTAAGAAAATATCAAAATAGTGGTTAGAAACTTATCCCCTCTTGAAATAAAATAAATCTCACAAAAATCATCTTAATCTGAGCTCTAGAACTCCATAAATGATGGAATGAAGCTAAAATCGCGACATATCATTGTTTAACTTTGTTGGCACCACTTAAGTTAGATAACAATGCTACTCATGAGTGATAGCTCCCAACATGGAACCAGCATGACTGCACTTATCTAATGCAATAGGGCGCACGTCTCTCCTGTACACACTGGACTATGCTATTGCCCCATTGCGCTATCCACCTGGAGCACTGACCAACCAGTCTTCTTTCTACGCAATTGCGCTATCTTAACACAATCGTGCTCGCATCAGATATAAAAAAATCTATTATGCCTCAACTTAATTTTAACACCCGAAACTCATCTGAGACCCCTCAAATATAAACCAATATAATAGTGAAACTTGATCACAAACACGTTTCGAATCTATTGAAATCATCAAATAATTATTTAGAGATCGTCTTGACAAATATTGATTGTGGTCAATTTCAAACTTAAGAAAAATCAAGAACTTCACCCGATGGTCCAAAACACTCTTAAATGCCTCGAAACCTGTGCGAAACTTTGAATTAGGTTAGAAATCATCCTCTAAAACTAGTGAAATCATCAAAACTCAAATTTGACTTTGTTAGTCCCAAATGTTGACTTTGGTCACACTTTCCAAGTTCTAAATTTTCAAAACTGAAAAAGTTTCTAAAAACGAATCCGATCAACTTAGAAATTATGCCACCCATCCATGCAAATCATAAACAGCGAACATAATCTATGGAGAGGATCAAATGGGGGAAAAGCATAAATCATAAAACAACTATAAGGGTCATTACACTATTTAGAGGCATCAAAAGGCATAATATGAGTGGCATAGGATCAGGCCTGGTATAAAGTTGAATAGATAAGTAGTAATGCTCAATTCATTCACTGAATAGTCAATAGAAGAACTAGTGGATCTAGCACTGCGTTGACTATCATTTATAGGTTTAACATTGTTGAATTGAGGAGAAGGATGTAGGTTAAGTTAGCTTCCTTATCTCAAGTAGTCATTCTCTCATGGCTCTTGGATGGAGATTTTAATGTAGTCCTATACTTAGCTAATAGGTTTTGTGGGAACCCTATGAATACTAGTGAGGCTCAAGAGTTTGTTAAGTGCCTAATAAATATTGGTTTACATGAGCTTACTTGGAAAGGTAAGTACTACTTATGGACAAACAAGCAGTAGGGGAAAATGTTGTAGGCTAGATAGACTTTTGGTGATTATGATTTAGATGCTCATATGGGTCAAATACATATTGAATATAAGCTCGCATTGATATTTATCATTCATCAATTTTATTATACTTGAGGTAACTAGATGGAATGTCAAAACCACATCTGAAATTTTTAATCTATAAATTCAGCATCCTGAGTTTAAAGACACAAGAGTTGAGGTATGGCAAGAACAACTAACTCTAGCTCCTATGATCTCAAGCAACTAAAATCAAAGCTCAAACTACTAATAATAAGGAATTCAAGAGTATAGCGTAGAAGATTGAGCAAGCTAGATTGAACCTTTGTGCTATACAAACACAAATGATCTCTAATAATTCTGATGAATTTTGAGAAGTGATCTTTTATTGAGAAAAGTGTTTTGAAGCAGAAATGAGGAGCAAAGTGGATCTAATTATGATATTTTAACAACAAATACTTCTTTGTTGTAATGAAGGAAATGAGACAAAGGAAAATGATTTTAGAACAAATCAATGTGACTGAGGTGAAGATCACTGACCTTAAAAATATCAAGATGGAGACTATTCAATTTTATTGTTGAGATTAAATGAATAAAATAACTAATTATATGTATGAGAGTTAGGTTAGTTAGGTGATTAGTTGTAGAAATTAGTTACTGCTTATGCTTAGCTGTCAATTAGTTGTATAGTCAGTTTTGTTAATCTGTTAATCGGTTATAGGTTCCTTTTCTTATTGTATTGCATGTGTATATATACTGGAAAAGAGTGAAATGAGATCAAGTTTTCATCTCCTAAAATTCTCTCTCATCTTTGTATATTTTGGATATTTTTCTCAACTTCTCCAGATTAGATGAACTTTAACAATAGAGTCCTTGAGAAGAGGAAAACTAACACAATCCTAGTTTCAACATGGTATCAGAGCTATTCAGCTTCGTCGTTCATCTTAATTCCATATTCTTATCTTCTCTATACAATTCCGATTCTCTTCGTCTCTGCACAATTTTGATTTTCGTCACATCCTAGTTGTACAATCGATCTATTCCATTTTCAATTGGCATTGGATTTCCAGTCCTCTTCAAAGTTTTTTTTCAATTTACCTTTTACTCATAAACCCTAGATCATGGCCCCAAATACAGACACAAACGAAAATCCAGGTCAGGGACTCGTGGATTCTACATGCATCCATTGAAAAGCATCAAATCTGCGATAATTTCGATCACCTCCGATGGAATAGGATATAGATATTGGAGGCGAGTGTCCTTTGAGCACTTTCTGTGAAGAACAAATTGGGTTTCATTAATGGAAAAAATCATAAACCAGACTCTAATTCTCCAATATTTGCTTCATGGGAAAGGTGTGATGACATGGTCACCTCATGGATTCTAAATTCCCTGTCGAAGGATCTAGGTGACGGCTTACAATATGGAACTGTGGGAAGAACTAGAAGATAGGTATGACAAAAAAAATAGTGCAAAACTGATCAACTTCAATAGGAAATCAATGACCTTGCATAGGGAAATCTAGACATCATAGGGTATTACACTAAGATTAGAAGACTTTGGGAAGAATTGAACAATCTAGACATCAACACTCAGTGCACATGCCTTTGCACTTGTGGTGGAAAGACTAAGACACATAAAGCTGAGAAGGATAGAAACCTTATTCAATTCCTAATGGGTTTAAATGAAGTTTATACAGTGGTGACAAGCAGCATCCTGATGATGAATTCACTTCCTACCATGGCTCAAGCGTTCCTCATTTTGGTTCAATAGGAAAAGCAAAGGGAAGTCAAATCTCACACTCACATGGACTTTGGTTCTACCTCACTTAATGCTAGCTCTGAGAGTGCAAATTCTAGTAATAGTAACTTTAGGACAAACTATTCCCAAAATAGAAGCGCGGGTGGAAGCAATGTGTCATGCCCCGAGCCTACACCCTGGGCGTAACATGGTACTTGAAGCCACAAGTGACCCCAAGTCAACCCATGGTCTATCAGTTACTAGCATTCTGAGTAAACATGCACAGTGGAACTTTTAAATAACATATTTATCAGTTTAAGAAAATGTAAGGATTGAAAAATAGAGAAAGAAATAATATATCTGAAATACAATTCTGAAAAAAAAAAGTCTGGTTTGAAAGCCAACTACTGAGGAGTTGCTGGGACAGACCCCCAGCTAACTCTAAGTCTATACAAAACCATATCCAACTGAAGTAAATAAATAAGGCCCTCGAATGATGAGGACTCACACTCTGATCTGCTGAAATGGAATGCTATGAAACTGAAGTAACTGTCTGTGTTGAATCTGAGAACCTGCAGCTATATCATGAAATGATACAGCATGAAAAGCATGCATCGGTACTTTGAATGTACTGAGTAAGTGGGAGAAACATACTGAATATAAAGTCTGAACTGCAATGACATGCCATGACCAACAAGTAAACTGAACTGAACTACTGATATAATCTGAAATGGTCAAGACGACCCTGTCTGATGGTCAAGGGCATGTCGTAAGTCCGAAACACTGAATCTGAGATACTGTACTGAGCTAAACTGCTTATTTTGACACTGGACTAGACTGACTAGTGGGAGAGTCTATAACCGACATTTAACCACGTGAGCTAGACGTGGAGTCTAATGTATACACCCCACCAGTAGGACCCAATATACCTTCCTAGGGTATAAAGGCATGAACTGAGTGATCACAAAAGTCTGGGGCCAATCAGGCCAAGTAATACCGTAACCTACGCTGGCAACGTAATTCTGAGAACCTGGGTGCACTGGAACCCCGGCCTGCTCAGTGCTAAGTTCTACTCCTACAAGAAAACCTAAACTGAACTACTAAGCTGATAGCTCGAAATTGGGGTCCAAGGCTAGTCAGGGACGTATAACTGCATGTACCCTGAGAGCTTATCGGACTAGATTCTGAAACTGGGTTCTAGACTGGTCAGAGCTATATACTAGAATGTCATGACCACCTAATGGACCAAAAACTATAAATCTGAGCCTGATTCTAATAACTAAGAGTCACCTCTGACACCTCTAATTAAGATTGAAGTCAAACTGATCAGTTGACAATTTTCTGAATATCATTGAGGATTTTAGCATTCTGATTGAGACTAAACTGATATGATTCTGGAGAGATTCTAGTTCTATCTGGTTTGAACTACTAGCAGCTAATAGAGAATTCAACTTATCCCAACAGTATGGGAATTTCATAATATAGAGAAATTCAAGAATTATAGAAACTCCATTCAATGAACTAAAGTCATTCTGATTCATCGGGTATTTACCCAATATATGCGTATAGCAATAAATTCTAGGAATTTAGCCCAAAGCATTCTTCATTCACTAGAGGAAATCTAACAAGCAAAATCATTACATGAGAAATTAGGGCTTAAATTCACTTTTTGTATGAACACTGACAATTTGATAAGGGACTCATGGGGATCATATCAACAATATACATGAACATCGTTCTAAGTAAAATCAATGAAACTAATATGAATACTCTTCATATTCGAAAGCTCAGGGCTTAAAACTGATAGAAGAAATTTGAGGAGTACTTTGAGTACACAAGGGAAGAACAATCCCCTTGCTAAAACCCCTCATACCTGATGAAGAACCCATAAAAATCTTGAGAAATTGAGGAGAAGAAGGCTACCCTAGTTCTTGCTCTGAGAATTCCTGAGAGAACTTACGGTTTATTTTCTGAGTGCTTGAGTGGGGAATGAGGAAAAAGGACCCATTACCCCCACTAAAACGTCTGAAACCGAAGTCAAAACGACGTGGTTTAATGCTTGGGAGAATAAAAAATTACTAAATAGCCCTTATAAATTTGCAAGAAAAAACTGTCAGGTGCCCTAATGGGTGACCTAACGAGTCGTGACGTCTGAACATGACTCGTGGTCTTGCCCGTCAGGTACACTTCCTGGAATCTTCAGTGGGTGACCACGAGTGACTTAACGAGTCGTGGTCACTGGACACGACTCATGGTCACTGGAACGATTCGTCTCACCCCCTGGGAAAATAATACAAGGATAGTAACGAGTCATTCAACAAGTCGTTCTTACGGACGATGCCTCGTGGTGACCATCCGTCAAGTACACTACCAACTTCTCAAGTTTCTGGATTCTAGCCTGGCAACGAGTGACTCAATGGGTCATGGGGCCTGACCACGACTCATGAAGTTGCCTGTAGGGAACACTAACTCATCATCTTGGAATCCTTCTCACGGTTGACCTGACGAGTTGTTGGGTCCTTTAACAACCCGTTAGGTTGGTTGTTCTGCAACTTTTCTGCAGTTTTTCAGATTTTTTGGTTTATGTCCCGGATATTTATTTTGAGCTTCTGGGGCATTATATCTCTTCCTTGGAAACATTCATCCTCGAATATTAGAAAACTCATAGCAACCAGAAAAATAACAATCAAGGTATTCAAATACTATTCATACAACTTCAAAACGACCGATATGACTACCTCCATTTCAGAGAATATATCTGAACTGAATTTTGCTTTTCATAAACACAACCAAAGTCATCAAGAAAATTTATTTACATGAACTGATTCCAACAACTAGTTCAGATATTAAAACAAAATTCACATATCAAGCTACAGAAGAGTCGGTAGAGAACAAGTGTGGGTATTTGGCCCTCATATCTGCTTTGGTCTCCCACGTAGCTCCTTAAACTTGTTGATTCCTCTATAAAACCTTGACTGAAGTTATTTCCTTATCTCAATCTATGAACCTGACGGTCTAGGAGCTGGACTGGTACCTCCTTATAGGTGAGGCTATCTTTGACTGCCACACTATCCAATGGCACCACAGAGGTTGGACCTCCGATACACTTTTTCAAAAGTGATACATGGAAAACAGGATGTACAGTTTCTAGTTCTGAAGGCAACTCTAGCTCATAGCCCACCTTGTTGATACGCTGAAAAATTCTATAGGGTCCCACATACCTAGGACTGAGTTTTCCCTTCTTTCCAAACCTCATCACCCCTTTCATGGGCTAAATTTTTAGGTATACCCAGTCATCAACTGAAAACTCCAGCTCTCTTCTTCGCACATCGGCATAGGATTTCTGACGGCTTTGGGCTATTTTCAATCTCTCTCGGATGAGCTGAACTTTCTGCATTGCCTCGTGAACCGAGTCATCAAAGTAGATTCGCCAACTTCAAACCAACCTATAGGAGATCTACACCTCCTACCATACAATGTCTCAAACAGGGCCATCTGAATGCAGTAATGGTAGTTGTTGTTGTATGCAAATTCGATAAGAGGTAAATGGCCATCCCAATTATCCTTAAAATCAATCACGCATGCTCTTAGCATATACTCCATGGTTTGTATGATCCACTCAGCTTGTCCATCGGTCTTCGGATGAAAAGCGGTACTGAGTTTGACCTAAGTGCCAAGACCCTTTTGAAAAAACTTCCAGAAATGGGAGGGCTCCCCTGTCTAAAATGATGGACAAGGGTACCCCATGAAGTCTGACTAACTCTCGGATATAAAGTTTGGCATAGTCCTCTGCTGAGTCTGTGGTTTTGACTGGAAGGAAGTGGGTTGACTTGGTCATTCGATCTACTATTACCCAGAATGAGTCATGTTGTCGATGAGTCCAAGGTAGACCCATAATGAAGTCCATATTTACTTCTTTCCACTTCCATGTGGGTATTCTGATATCCTGGGTCATACCTCCTGATCTCTGGTGTTCTACCTCGACCTGCTGGCAGTTCGGGCACTTAGCCATAAATTCGGCAATGTCTCTTTTCATGTCGTTCTACCAGTAAATGTCCCTCAAGTCACGGTATATTTTAGTAGCACCAGGGTGAATGGTGTATCTCGAGTTGTGTGCCTCAGCCAGTATCTGCTGTCTCAACTCACCAACATCCGGCACGCATAATCTGCCCTAGTAATGAAGCACCCAATCTCCCCCTTGGGAGAAAGCCTCAACCTCCTTTCTGAGAACCGCTTCCTTGAGTTTAAGTAGAACTGGGTTGTCATCTTGTCTGGACTTAACTTCAACTACCATATATGAACCCGACCCATTTTGCACAACTACTCCACCTTCAACTGAATCTATCAGTTGCACCCCTAATCGAGCTAATCTAGGAACATCTCTCACTAATTCCTTTTTACCTTCTTCCACATGTGTTACTCTACCCATAGACATTATGCTTAGAGCATCAGCCACTACGTTGGTCTTACCCGGGTGATACAGCACACTCGTGTCATAATCCTTTAATAGTTCCAACCAACGTCTCTGGTGCAAGTTTAGATCCTTCTGGCCGAACACATACTGAAGGCTCTTGTGATCTATGAACACATCCACGTGCGCCCCATACAAGTAGTGTCTCCATATTTTTTAATGCGAACACCACTACTGCCAACTCCAAGTTGTGAGTTGGATAATTCTTCTCATGGAATTTGAGTTGTCTGGAGGAAGAGGCTATCACTTTGTCACGCTACATTAAAACGCAACCAAGTCCAACTCTGGAGGCCTCACAATAAACAACTAACCCATCTGATCCTTCCGGTAAAGTTAACACTGGAGCGGTAGTGAGTCGAGTCTTCAACTCTTGGAAACTCTTCTCACATTCTTCTGACTACTGGAATTTCACCTTCTTCTGAGTTAATTTGGTCAGAGGAGAGGCTATGGAGGAGAAACCTTCTACAAACCGGCGGTAATAGCTTGCTAAACCCAGGAAACTCCTGATTTCAGTAGGAGAGGTAGGTCTGGGCCAATCCTTTACTGCCGAAATTTTATGAGGATCTACTCGTATCCCTTCACATGATACTACATGACCCAAGAATGACACAGATTTCAACCAGAATTCACACTTGCTGAATTTGGCGAATAGCTGGCGAGCTCTGAGGATCTGTAATGCTAACCTTAGATGATTGGCATACTCTTCCTCATTTCTAGAGTACACCAAAATGCCGTCAATAAATACGATGACGAGCATATCTAGGTACAACCTGAAAACCCTGTTCATTAGGTCCATGAAGGCTGCTGGGGCATTTGTTAACCAAAGTACATCACCACAAACTCATAGTGACCATATCGAGTTCTGAATGTTGTTTTCAGTATGTCACTCTCTCTAACTCTTAACTGATGGTATCCCAACCTAAGGTCGATCTTGGAGAAGCAACTGGATCCCTGAAGTTGGTCGAATAGATCATCAATTCTGGGCAAAGGGTACCTATTCTTAACTGTGACCTTGTTTAGTTGACGGTAATCTATGCACATTCTGAGGGTACCGTACTTCTTACGCACGAATAGCACTGGAGCACCCCAGGGAGAGATGTTGGGTCTGATGAAACCCTTATCAAGGAGGTCCTTCAACTTCTCATTAAGCTCCTTAAGATCAGCTAGAGCCATTCTGTAAGGAGGGATGGAGATGGGCTGAGTGTCTGGATGGAGATCTATTCCGAAGTCTATTTCCCGTTCAGGAGGAACTCCAGAAAGATCTTCAGGAAATACATCTAGGAACTCGTTGTCAACTGGAACTGACTGAATGGTTAAGGTCTCAAAGTTGGAATCTTTGACCCGAACCAGATGATATAAACATCCCTTGGAAATGAGTTTCTAGGCCTTAAGAAAGGAAAAAAACCTACCCTTAGGTGCTGAACTGTTGCCCGACCATTCTAATACGGGCTCATCTGGAATCTGAAACTTGACAACTCTAGTTCTGCAGTCAACTGAGGCATAGTAAGAGTGTAACCAATCCATGCCTATAATAAGATCGAAGTCGACCATGTCTAGCTCTACGAGATCAGCTGGAATTACTTTGTTTAGGACTGTGACTGGGCAATTTTAATACACCCGGCTGGCTCTAACTGACTCAGCAACTGGGGTAGAGACTGAGAATGGTTCTGAGAGGACCTCTGGACTTATATTGAACTGAACTGCTACATATGGAGTTACAAACGAAAGAGTAGCTCCTGGATCTAGGAGGGCATACACGTCTAGGTGAAAGAGACGTAACATACCAGTAACTACGTTAGGTGAACTTTCCTGATCCTGACGAGAAGAGAGCATAAAAATGATTCTGGCGTTGACCGTTATCTGTACCTGATGGGTTGGCCTGCTGGAGTTGATGAGGTAGTGGATTGTGATCTCCCTTGCCCTGCTGATGGGAACTCCCTAAGCCTGTGTCTAAGATGTCCACACCCAAAGCAGCCCTCTCATCCCTGAAGGCATTCTCCTGGGTGATTCCTATCACACTTGGGACAAGCTGGATACTTGTTTCCTGTATTGTGGGCCTGAGACTGAGTGCTAGAAGACCCACCCCTCCGATCCTGGCGGGACCGAAAGGTTGGGGTGCTGGCTGAGCTAGGTGTTGGGGCCCTCTGTTGTTGCTGTTGTGGGCGGCTACCACCGTTAGATCTCTGGTGGCCAAAATCTGAATGACCGGTTCTTGGCCGGTCGTTCTTACGCTCCATATCTTTCAAATTCTCGACCTCAATCTGCTGGGAATAAACAATTAGGCTAGAGCGGTCCATGTCCTTGATCAGCATCGCGGTCCTGCACCCCTTGAGGACCATATTAAACACTCCATTGACGAACTTCAGCATGCGATCCCTTGGCTCGGCTACCATCTCTGGAGCATACTTTGATAGTCTAGTAAACTCCAGAGCATACTCCTCCACTGCTCGGTTGCCCTGCCGTAGGTTCATAAACTCTGTCATCTTAGCCTCCCTCAGCTCCCGTGGAAAGAACCTATCCAGAAAAGTTGTATGAAACTCCTCTCACTCAATCGGTCCTGCTTCTGCTGACCGCCCCTCCTTCCACTGCTCATACCAAACCTGCGCTACCCCTTTTAGCTGGTAGGTAGCCAGCTCAGCACTCTCGGAGGAGATGACACCCATGATCGGAGTGATCTTTCTGATCTCATCTACAAAGCCTTGTGGGTCCTCTCCCACCTTTGTTCCATGAAAGTCTGGAGGATTCATCCAGGTGAAATTCCGCACCCAGGAAGCAGCTGCAGACCCACTTGTGGCTACTAGAACCACCTGTTGGTTCACTTGATTGGTGACTGTTTGAGCTAGCAATTGAATGGCCGCCCTGAATTTGGCAGTGGATAAGGCTTCATCCTAAGGTGCTGCCGGAGCTGATGGGGTAGGTCTGTTGACATTAGAAGCCCTTCTTCCATTACGGCGTCTGGGAGGCAATGGTTAACTGAAACGAAATACAGTACGAGTAAGAAGCGCATTTCTGGAATTTGAACTTTAACGCACGATAAAGAATATGAACAAAAGGAAATTTTTCTAATAACATCTCGTAGCCTCCTAGTCATAAGTGTGGCGCGCTTCACACCCATGAAAAGGACTCATATACCAAGTTTGTCATGCCCCGAGCCTACACCCTGAGCGTAACACAGTACTTGAAGCCACAAGTGACCCTAAGTCAACCCCTGGTCTATCAGTTACTAGCATTCTGAGTAAACATGCACAACGGAACTTTTAAATAATAGATTTATCAGTTTAAGAAAATGTAAGGACTGAAAAGTAGAGAAAGTAATAATATATCTGAAATACAATTCTGAAAAAAAAAATAAGTTTGGTCTGAAAGACAACTACTAAGGAGTTGCTGAGACAGACCCCTAGCTAACTCTAAGTCTATACAAAACCATATCCAACTTAACGTAAATAAATAAGGCCCTCAAATGATGAGGACTCACACTCTGATCTGCTGAAATGGAATGCTCTGAAACTGAAGTAACTATCTATGCTGAATCTGAGAACCTGCAGCTGTATCATGAAATGATACAGCATCAAAAGCATGCGTCATTACGTTGAATGTACTGAGTAAGTGGGAGAAACATACTGAATATAAAGTTTGGATTGCAATGACACGCCATGACCAACAGGTAAACTGAACTAAACTACTGATATAATCTGAAATGGTCAAGACGACCCTGTCTGATGGTCAAGGGCATTCCCTAAGTCTGAAACACTGAATCTGAGATACTGTACTGAACTGAACTGCTTATTTTGATACTGGACTGGACTGACTAGTGGGAGAGTCTATAATCGACATTTAACCACGTGAGCTAGACATGGAGTCCGATGTATACACCCCACCGGTAGGACCCAATATACCTTGCCAGGGTATAAAGGCATGAACTGAGTGATCACAAAAGTCTGGGGCCAATCAGGCCAAGTAATACTGTAACCTACGATAGCAACATAGTTCTGGGAACCTGGGTGCGCTGGAACCCCATTCCGCTCGGTGCTAAGTTCTACTCCCACTGAAAAACCTAAACTGAACTACTAAGCTGATAGCTCGAAACTGGGGTTCAAGGCTAGTCAGGGATGTATAACTGCATGTACCCTAAGAGTCTTATCGGATTTTGAAACTGGAATCTAGACTAGTCAGAGCTATATACTAGAATGGCATGACTACCTAATGGATCAAAAACTATAAATCTGATCCTGATTCTGATAACTAAGAGGCACCTCTGACACTTCGAATTAAGACTGAAGTCAAACTGATCAGTTGATAATTTTTTGAATATCACTGAGGATTCTAGCATTCTGACTGAGACTAAATTGATATGATTCTGGAGAGATTCTAGTTCTATCTGGTCTGAACTACTAGCAGCTAATAGAGAATTCAACTTATCTCAACAGTATGGGAATTTCATAATATAGAGAAATTCAAGAGTTATAGAAACTCCATTCAATGAACTAAAGTCATTCTGATTCATCGGGTATTTACCCAATATATACGTATAGCAAGAAATTCTAGGAATTTAGCCCAAAGCATTCTTCATTCACTAGAGGAAATTTAACAAGCAAAATCATTACACGAGAAATTAGGGCTTAAATTCACTTTTAGTATGAACACTGACAATTTGATAAGGGACTCATGAGGATCATATCAACAATATACATGAACATCGTTCTAAGTGAAATCAACAAAACTAACATGAATACTCTTCATATTCGAAAGCTCAGGGCTTAAAACTGATAGAAGAAACTTGAGGAGGATTTTGGGGACACAAGGAAAGAACAATACCCTTGAGAAAGCCCCTCATACCTAATGAAGAACCCACGAAAATCTTGAGAAATTGAGGAGAAGAAGGCTTCCCTAGTTCTTGCTCTGAAAATTCCTGAGAGAACTTACGATCTATTTTCTGAGTGCTTGAGTGGGGAATGAGGAAAAAGGACCCATTACCCCCACTAAAACATCTGAAATCGAAGTTAAAACGATGTGGTTTAATGCTTGGGAGAATAGAAAATTACTAAATAGCCCTTAGAAATTTGTAGGGAAAAACTATCAGGTGCCCCTAACGGGTGACCTAACAAGTCATGGCATCTGAAAATGACTCTTGGTCTTGCCCGTCTGGTACACTGCCTGAAATCTTCAGTGGGTGACCACGAGTGACTTAATGAGTCGTGGTCATTTGACACGACTCGTGGTCACCAGCCGTCGACCACACTGTCTCACCCCATGGTAAAATAATACAAGGCTGGTAATGAGTCACTCATCGAGTCATTCTTACGGAAGACTCCTTGTGGTGACCACCCGTCAAGTACACTGCCAACTTCTCAAGTTTCTGGATTCTGGCCTGGCAACGAATGACTCAACGAGTCATGGGGCCTAACCACGACTCGTGAAGTTGCCCATCGGGAACACTAACTCATCATCTTGGCATCTTTCTCACGGTTGACCTGACGAGTCGTTGGGTCCTTTAACGACCCGTTAGGTTGGTCGTTCTGAAACTTTTCTGCAGTTTTTCAGATTTTTTGATTTATATCCCGGATATTGATTTTGAGATTTCGGGGCATTACACAATGTGTATAAGAACTCATCTGGTTATTCTCAAGGTAGTCATCCTTAAGGTACTGATAGGATCACTTACCCTCCTCCAAATATCAACAAAGAAAACGTGCTCTATGATTATTGCAAGAAGACTAGACACACAAAGGATAAGTGCTACAGACTACATGAAGAACAAGGGTTTATTGAAGAACAAGAAAAGAAAGAGTCAAAAGGCTAACTACAAAGTTACATAAGAGAATAGAAGACAATAATCTAATATGGGGAAGGGGGTGTCTATATATATAGGCATAAGACTACCTAAAACCCTAAGGCCCATCTGCTAACAATTATATGGGCTAACAATATTATAAGCTAACATTCCCCCTCAAACTCACAATGCGACAGTAATAAGCATTGAGAGTTTGTCACACAAGAAACGAAATCGAGACGCCGACTGAGCCTTCGTAAAAA
>JACEIK010002499.1:98724-110501 GCA_018107945.1 Datura stramonium
ATTAAAATAATGAGGTTACCCTTATATAAAATGTGGGCTAAAATAATTTTATAAGATACCCTTGCTTATTTCATTTTACATACCAAAGCGATTCTCAAATATACAGTTTCATGTGCAGATAGTCTCTATTTTGGAGTGATTTTTTATTTTTGTCCCTTAAAATGATGATATTTAATTTTTGACTTTCAGTATATTAAGTAATAAAAAGAGAATAAAATTATCTTTATTTTTTTAAAAAAAAAATCACAAAACAAATAAAATTTACTAAGCAAAAAACAATCGCAACACATAGATTAGCTCCAACAGACAAAAGTTCGAAAAGCATTTCTGCCTTAAGAAGCAAGTTCAATTGCATAAACTTGACACAAATTTTCAATTAAATTTATATTCAAAATATAAATTCATGTTATTTGAATTTGTAAACCCGAAGTTCCATTATCATTGAATAGCCCACATATTTTATGCATTACATAATTTAAGTTTCATGTAACAAATTTTAAGTAAAGCCGTTAATCAAATTGTGCATAGTGCACTAAAAATAGAGAAGTGACAATTTTCTGTTTACACTTTAATCGGTTCAGTTGAAATATTTTTCCGATCATTTAGGTTGGGGGCTCTAAAATTGCAAATAAATAAACTCAACAATTCGATATTAAAAATTAGACAAAATTTATTACCATTGCAGTGAGAGTGGAAACCCCATAGAGCAAGCAGGTAGTATTAAGCCAAGATTTTGCAGCTGCAATGGCATAAAGACTAAGGAGGCAGAGGGGCCACGCAAAGAGGAGCTCCAACCAGATCAACCCAACAAAGAAATGGGGTTTCTCAGAAACCAAATAATCACCATATTCTTGAGTGTACCAGCTCTTTAGGTCAACCAACACAGGGTGAAACATGTGGTTAGGAAGGGCAGTTTGGCCATCAAACAGTGGTGCAACAATGGCGATGAAGAAGAAGTAGACGAAAAGAAGCAAATCCAATAGCTTAACAAAAGCACCCATTTTCGTCTTCAGTCTCTTTGCTGCAATAGGCACTCAACACTTGTGCTAATTTTGGAAATCTCGCCCACTAGTTCACTTCCATGAAAAGGGGATCTGAATGGAGAGATCCACAAACATTTCTCTCTTTTTTTTAATTTTTATTTTATTTAAAAAAACCTCATGAAGTGTTCAAACGATAAAAATAATCATTTATCTTTGAGAGTAAGTTTAAATTAATTCCTTAAATATGTATTTAATAATTTTGGTCCTTCAAATTTATCAAAAGTTAAAATTGACATGGATTATGAATTAAAAAAAAATAGTGGGAACTCACTTTAGAAATATAATTTTTATAATTTTTGCTATTTTAAATTTATTTTGAAAATATATTGTATCTTTTTAAGGTGTAATGTTTGCTATTTCTTAAGTATCTTTTTAGTATGTGGCGTATTTTTCTGTAATGCATACTTTAAAATTTGAAGGGACTTTTTTAGTGTCTGTAGGTAAATTTTTCCTTTTACCATCTCTCCTTTACCATCTCTGTTGAATTTATAGAATTTGATAAATATTCAAAAAAGATTAAAAATATTAATTTTTAATAAATTTAAATAATTAAAAAAATATTAAATATATATTTAAAGAATTATTTTAAACTCTATTTTCAATTATAAGATATCCTTTTCTTCATCCGAGAGTCTTCTGGATTAATAGATTTATAAATTGATACAACATGTAATTGATTTTGCATCTGATGTTTTAAGTCATGCTCTACTACTAGAAATGGTTAACGGATGAATTGAATCTAATTTGAACAATTAAAATAAATTGTAATCTAACTTTGCCTATTTTAATACAAGTAAAATATAGATTGGGCAAAATATGAATCAAACAAATACAGGACAGTCTCATTTTTAACAATTAAACAAATATTTATTTGGACAAAGTTCTTATTAACAGATATGAGCTCAGAGATTCTGCTTGAGCTACAGACTAAGAGCACGTTTGGTTTAATTGAAAAAAAGTCACTTCTAAATATAATTATTTAAAATAATTAATATTTATTTATTTTTAATATAAATTAATTATTTAAGTTATTTTAATTTTTAAAATATATAATTTAAATAAATTAGACAAATCTCCTCGTTATTTTTTATTAGTAGTATAGTTTTATTTTTATTTGTAAAATTAAATCGAATATAATAATTTAAATGAATTAATACTACCTCGATTTTTTCTTCTTTTTTTTTTCTAGATTTTTAATTATTTTTTTAAATATGTACAAAAATAAAATTTTGTCAAGATTTGAGTAAGGGTATTATTGAAATTAGAAAAATATCATGGGATAAAAAGGTAAATAGTTTGATCAAACTTAAATGATTTATAAGCCAATAAATAAAAAGTTGATATCTGCCAACTTTTGACTTTTGACTTTTTTAAAGCACTTTTCAACTTTTTTTAAGTACTTTTTGATAAAACAAATAATACAAAAAATTAAAACCTTTAAGTTTCTTAATTTTACTTTGCAAAAATAAGCTATTTGTTACTCAGTACTCTAATGTAACATAATAATAATAATAAGCATAACTTTGCAAAGTTTCAAGAATCTGCATAGCTATTTTCATGACATCAATCACTTTATCTTGTAATATATCACTAGCAGCTTGCTAATGCAAGTCAACACATATATGTGAAGTGAAGTTTTCATAGAATTCAAAAACAAATAGCAACATTACACACACACACAAAAAAAAAAAAAAAGAGAAAAATTGTGATAGCTCTAAATTACTAGCAACCTCCAGTAGACTTCATTGGAGTGTAATCAAATGTATTTATAACAAACATTTATGTTAGGCATCCATGTAATGCATGAAAAGAGAATAGGCTCACAACAAAAAATTGAAGAGGTAAGTCAATCAGGAAACATGAATATTCACTCCATCATTCGCTCAACTCAACTCTTTTTTCAAGAATCAGTAACATCAAATAGTAAAATTCAGCCATTTTGACATGTCTTAAGTTCTCAAGTCTACACAAGAAAATTCAAATCATAACAAGTTAACATCAAAATAATGAATAATATTCTTTTACACATCATGTCCATAATAAATACAAATAAAATTAAATAAAAAATTTAATCATAAACATGGTTTGTTAAAGAAGTGATTTGCTAAATAAATAATCTAAAATATTGAAGAAAATATTTTCCACCAAAAATATTTTTCCTTCTACTAATTAAACACCCTCAAAAGTCCATTTCTATTAATAGCCTGTTTGACCAATCTTTTGAGAGAAAATGAGTATCTTTAGGAAGTAGCATAAGCTGTTTTTCAGAAGTTAACAAAAAATAGTTTCTCCCCAAAAACATTTATCCAAAAACATTTATTTGAAAACCTTACAAACATTTTTCAAAAAGTTTGGCCAAATACTAATTATTGATCAAAAGTACTTTTTGAATTCATTAGCCAAACACAAACTACTTTTTACTAAAAGTACTTTTTTAATAAGCACTTTTAAAAAAACATCCCTCGAAAAAAGCTATTTTGAGAAACTTGACCAAACATACTTATAATATGTAATAAACCCGGTTTCGACCCGAATTACCCTATTCAAGAGGGAAAAGAAAAAATACTAAAAGAGAGTCCAATCAAAAGTTGGGCGAAAGGACATTAGACAGTAGAGAAGGAAGATGAGTTCTCCAGTGCCCCGAAGAGAGAGTCCATGGGGTATGCCCGAAGGTGATAACAGACAACCTAAGGCCCATAGATGCAACGACCGCGTTGAGGATGTTGTTCAGGTCATCTTCCTAAACCCCTCTTTTAAAATCCCCACATTTTGTCTGCATTTTTATTAAATTATTGCATCTGCGGTTGTGTTCCGTTTCTTAGATCAATACTGATTCTTGAATCTTTGTGGGTATTCTGTGATTGTGGATGCTACAATTTCAGTCTAATTGAGTAATTTTTTGCCTTTTAGATTCTAAAAAGCACACATTAACTTGGATGTGTGGTATGGTAACCCTGGAGTTTGAACACTGAAATTTGTTTGGGGAGTATATTATCATTTACTTTAAGAGAGAAAAAGCTGGTGTGGGATTTTGACATCCCCGTATGCCTAAGGTTGGACATCTAGAGGGTGGAGGAGTAACATGACTTGGGCATTCCAACATCACGCATGGACCGATTTCTGATCATGTCCAGAAAAAAAAAAATTGACTTTGAACCTAACCCAAACCTTAAAATATAGCTCAAGTCTCATATGAGAAAAGACTACAATCCTTGCACTTACCAATTTTGGGATTCTAAACCGTACTCGACATGATGTGGCGTGCTGAAAGATGAGGCCAACTATGAACCGTTTAGATTCACTTTTAGTTTACAAGCAGGTAAGGAAGAGTAGCAATGTTTTGGGGGATAGTGTATATGATTGTGGCTTTAAAAGCAGAGTACTTCTTGGCTTCAGCACCTCTAGGGAGAATATGATGGTTTAGAGGGTTTCAGAACTTTTGTATTATTCTGCATCTTCTTGATGCCAGCAATGACATTTCTTATTACTTCACTAAAAAGATGATGATTCAGAGGGCCAAAGAAATGAGAAAAGAATGAAAGATGGCACTTGTGCTGGAGCCAGAAGAGAAAAAATAGAAATCAGGAATCTGACCTAGAATTCCTTGGCATCAGCCCCTAACACAAGGTTGCATGGATTACCAAGTTCAAGAAACAACAGAAGTTTCACCAAAAAGTCGTAGATGTCAACTTGTACTTCCGTTTTTTGCTTGCCTTAATGAATGATTTGTTGCTTAGGTATTTAAGATGTCGCTGATTTTCCTCCTTTTAAGTTTACTTCCAAACAATGAGAGAGCTACATATTGTGTACTTCTATGACAAGTGGTCTCAGTAAAAATAAAAATAGAGACTTGAAGAGTATTGTAACGGGCTATTGTCTACTTTTTTGCACCACAAACCATCGAACTACTAGAAGAAACTTGGCTCGGGAATAAGTCTTTATCTGTTCCAGCTTATAGACCAAATTACATTTGCATCTAAAATGAGAAACAAAATATCTAATTAGTTGTACCATACTCATAGAATTAAAAAAATTGGGCTAGAAGGAGGGAGCAGTAAATTCAGTCTATATCTAGGTAAAAATGGAGTGCACTGACCAATTTTTAAGCCTCTTTTCAATATTTAGCCACCGTTGAAATGTAACTCAAAAATAGCCAATTTTTAATGCGGAAATAAAATTTGGACAAAAATGTCCGCAGATAAAATGCAGAAAAACTCCCGCATAGTGTGCTGGAGTTTGGAAACTTCCTTTATGTGAAACTCCAGCATGGTGGGATGGAGTTTCAAACTTCTATACCATATTCGTAAACTTCCTGTATGTAAAACTCCATATAGTGTCATGGAGTTTGAGCTTTTACAAGAGGACCTACAACACACTGCGTCAGAGTTCTGCCATTAAAACCTACTTTGACTTCTTGCTGCCGCCGTCCAATGCCTTCCAACTTAACCTGTTTTTGCTGACGCTATTCTTTCAGTTTCATCAAACAATACAAGGAATGCTCATAAAAATCGGGTAGAGAAATTTCCATTCTTATGTTGAACTATATATTAGAAATTAGTGTGGAGTACCTGCCTATATTGATATAATGATGCTTAGACTCAAAAAGATGCTTAGCTTCTTATTAAGTTGATAGTCTCTTTGAGCACGCTGCTGATGTAGTGAGAGCTATATTGGCCCATAAAAAGAGTTTCATGTTTGTCAATTTATGTTTTCAGATTACGTCGTTGTAGTAGGTATGTGGTATATAGATCGAAAAGCTTAATATATAGATCTCCTTTGTCAAAAAGATGATGGGCTTCAATTCTTTCTAAGGATAGGTGAAATTCAGGCTATTTGAATTTGCAATAGTTCGAATATCGATCATTAAAATGCAGCTAATGTTGTTTAGTGTTCTGCAAAGTGGCTATTTGTCCATTTTGTTCCCTCTATCTAGTGTTCATAGGAAGCTGAGGGTTTATCGGAAACAGCCTCTCTACCCTTGAGGTAGTGGTAAGGTCTACATACATTCTACGCTCCCAGACCCCACCTGGTGGGACTATACTGGGTTGTTGTTGTTGTATCTAGTGTTCATAGGAAGGAGAGATGTTTGCATCTCCCTCGACAAGTATGGGAATACCCTTCGAGCTTTACCTGTTACCAGACCAGTCCATCTATTCATTTTTTACATTGTGCCCCTGTTTCCAGAATCAGATACTCAACTCTTTTGAATGTTTGAGTTCACCACTGGCCATTGTACATCTTTTAGTATTACCCAGCATACATGTACATCATACGCATTGTACAGCATACTTATTAATAATACTATGCAGGCGTGCTTTGAAGGCAATCCATTTAAAACGATACCTGGGCCTTTCAAGCTATTCTGGCAGTGCATGCGTTCTAAGCCTGGGTAAGCTTCAAATAATTGTTCCGTTGATAAGCTGTGAAATAATTGACATTGAAATAAGTAGTCTTATCTCATTAATCATTATATGTCATCTAACACACAGCATTGTAGCAACCATTTTCTAATAGATATTACAGTTCAAATAAAATGATTGATGAAGACATCTCTTGTTACTCAAGTTATATATTGGTGTGACACCCTTGCTTAGGAGAAGAGTCCCACTGTCCCACATTGGCAAAACACATAAGCAGGCCTTACACCCTAATGATGCGTTTTAAAGTTGTGTGGGTCTAGGCCCAAAGCAGACAATATCACTAGTGGGCTGGGCTGTTACAATTGGCTTACGTCTCTAAGAGGTCTTGGAATAAAGTTGAAAATCTTATACAGTTGGTCTATATAGAACATGCAAATTTGTCATTTTAATCTAAAAATATTCATTCCTGAAGATTACTATTACATAATACAAATAGGCTAAAGCTTTTATATGCAGAAGCCACAAAACCACTTATGTAACCAACCCAAGCATCAAATTTTGAAAATGATGAACTAGGTTGTTGGTTCCTGAGCTTAGATGTTGAAGAGTGAACAACTCAAAACAGCAACAAATTTCAGTCTTATCTTTGAAAGTAATGAATATGAATCATGTGGAAGGAAGATTTTCTCAGGGATTGGAAATTCGAAAGGGGGTAAACTTGAAGAGAGAAACTGTAAGGTGATGGGGGGAAAATACAGTAAACATTGAGGATACTTTGAGGGTATGTCAATTAGATTTCAGATCCTTATAGCCTGTATGTTAAATATTTGTGATTGAGGCTAAAGAGAATAAGAGATAATTTTCCAATACTGAAACAAATAACAAGCAGGAATCTTATAAAAAGGAATAAAGATATGAAGAAATACTGTTTGGAGGAAGTGTCAAATTTAACTCTAAGCAGTAAATTGGAAGTACTCTTTATTGCTTTCAGTTGGTATAAGTTTCCGTTTGATTCGTGATAAAGGAAAGGCTTTTCTAACTTTCTATGCAACATGGTTGTGCAGGGAAGAGCCTACTGAGCCATTCTACTACTTGCAGTTGGAACCCCCCAAGAGAGAAGTGCACCTTGAGTAGAACTTTGCTTTTGTTATTTTCTAAACCTGTAATAAGCTTGTTAATGAATCCTGTCACTCTAGGTTGTGTTACTTGACGATGCAATCTGCACTTTGGAAGGTTGTTTTTGTCGAATATTTCCCCCCGTTAAAGATTGAAAGTTTATGTTCTATTTGTTTTTAAATAAGGATGAATATCTAATCTTAAATGATGTTGATACAGATAGAACTTCGAGATACTACACTATTGTGTTCATTTCAAGAAGGTACATTTGCATAATAGTGGGGCAAGTAAGTAAAATTTGTGATGTTGTGCATCACCTCTGACTTTTATTCTCTCTTTTTGTTGCGTTTATTTTGACTAATGCTTGTTCCTGCTCGTTGTATATTTCAACGATAACTTGCCTTAAATGTGATCAATGGACTTGACTAGAAGTTATTAAACTCTATTCTAACAAATTTGCAAAACAAGCAATTGGATCTTCTTTGTATACTGCAAGAATGAAATAAGAAGGAAAATTTTTGCCATTGCATAAGATGTCATATGAAGACAACCTGAATATTCACTGATTGTAGCAATACTAACCAAAGTACAGTGACCGGTTGACTGAGAATCATTTGTTTTTCTGGTTTTTCATATCTACAGATCTATGTTGCTCGGACTCTTCAAAAATGTCAATGGGTGCATGTCGAATTCTCAAAAAATAGTGTATTTTTGGAGAATCCGACACCGGTGCGGCATCAAAAGTGAAGAGTCCATGCAACTTAGCTACAGACTACAATAAATAAGTTTGTTGTTTCTTTTTCTTCTTTTAACTGCAAAAAGAATGGAAGTGAAACTAGAAGTCAATGATGGGTTCTCCAATGGTGAGGTTACGTTCCATTGTCCATGGTAAGTTGAAGAGCTTGGCTGTGATGAACTTGAAAATCTTGTTTACATTTATGTTGTATGTTGCACTTGAGAAGAATAGAGTTGCATTCAGTGCTTTTGCATATGCTCTTGCCTGTTCAAAGTCACAGTGAAATGCTGTAAATATCAGTTTTACTTTCAAAATTCAACAAAATATGGTCCAAATATGTGGCAGTAGGAAAAAGTATCTCTGTTTATGTTCCCAATAAATGGATGGTGGGTTTTGTTCAAACTATCAATTTTGATTCCTTTTCCATGTGTTATTTCTACTATGACTTTTGCTTGGTAATCTTGACACCCACCCCCCACCCCCTCTTACCAGAGGCATGAAGCACTCATGTTCACGCAAGATTCAAAGACTAAAGGATGATTTCACTACTTAAACTCAAGACCTATAAATCACATAGAGACAATTGCTCCGAGGCTGATACCTGATTTGCGATGGTCCATTGCACATCTAAAGGCAACTGCACGAAATCATCAAACTTTGTCCCTACCAATACTGGAATTGCCGTCTGAAATGAACAAATTTTAAGTCAAATTAATTACCATACCCTTAAAACATTTCATAATCAAGAGAAGAAACAGAGCAAGGATGACTTCTCCAATGTCTACCTGATTCCATCGTCGTGCTTGTTGATACCAGCTAATAACACTGTGATTGATCAACAAAGGAACAAAAAAACTAATCAACAAAGGAACAAAAAAACACTACCATGAATTATGATCATTCTGGCTGCTGTTTCTTCAAATTAAGAAGCAAAAAATATGATACCTCTTCAGTGTACGCCGACTTGTCAGATCAAACATGAACAACATTGCTACAGTATCTTTACAAGCTGTTGGAATCTGGTTAGATGCAGAAATATCACCTGCATTGTTGTTATCGTGGCAATTTAGAAAAACTCTAACGAGATATTTTAGTCAAATTTACATATTTGGAGATAAAGCATCCTAGTTTCTGTGCGCTACCATTTTCACAACCTAACCAAAAAAGTGTGAGGTATGTTGGATATCGATAGATGTGAATTCAATCTTTAAATTTCTTAGCCAGAATAAATTATATTTTCGAATTTTTTGTGATTTTTAACAAGTACTTAGTCAATTTACCCCACTAAAAAAAAAAAAAGCACATGTAGTAACATATACCTTGGACTTCCCAGATGGTATAGGAGATTCTTGCCCCTTTAACACACAGGATCTTATCCATTTGATTTAACCCTGTTGTTGTTGAACAGCTTTCTTCTCCTGTCTCCTTTCCTACATACTTTGTCTTTAATCATCACGATGAAAGCCAAAATGAAGATTAGAAACAGAAATTAAATACTTATATGATTGCGCATTGATTAAATACAGAGTTTAGAAGAAGAAAAAGACTTTGGAAACTTGTAGAGGGACTAAAAAGGAAAAATGCGTATCTAAACACTAACCAAGAAACTTGTCTTGCCAATTTGGTTATCACCGAATACGCATATCTTCAAGGCAACTAAATCCTCCAACGATTCCTTGGAGAGATTGCAGCAACAAGACGCGGTTAAGCCACTGTCAGAGATTGTGGTGGTGGTAGGGGAGGAAGAAGAATGGTGGTGGTGACGTGACAATTTGCTATACTTAATGGACTTATAGCCTATACAGCAACCAACAATTTGGTTCCAAAATGACCTCACATACTTTTGAAGTAGTGCAACCTTGATTATTTTCCTCTTTTTGTTCTGCTCAAAAAATCTTCTATAGCAAAGAAGCAAACATTTCCTCATTCTCTTTTCTTTTGTGTTTGTGGTTTTTGAATTGAAATTGAGAAATGGCCTAAAAAAAGACTTTTACACACTCACATGATTCCTTTCATTCTAGTTATTTAATTAAACAATAATCGGGTTAAGAGAAAATTGGATTATGTAACACGGTTGCTGGCGTTACGGAAAATAGTTGACTGTTTTTGTATGTGGTTTGTCTATATTTGTTGTTTGATCGGATGGTAGATTGGTACTTATTGAAATAAGGAAAATGTTTGTGGATCTACGTTTTCTTTTTCCCATTGTTTGTGGATCTACTCGGTCACTGCAACAAATATTTTAGACTTCGATATATAGCTGCACTTTTCCGTGAATAATAGTTTACATATATATAATTAATGACAAAATTATATTATTATTATTATTATTCACATACTTTAACAACAACAACAAATTATTTATTCTCTTATATAATTAATTTTTGATTCACCAATGTTGTTTGATTTGCTTAAAGTTTGTAATGGGATGAAATTGAATAGGAGACACGTGCCATCGTCAACAGGTTTAGAGCAGCAGTCCGAAATAATAAGGATAGAGGATCTCCAGAGGCTCTCTCTGAAATGACATTAGAGGAGAAGTCCTCTCGTACCAGAAAAGAATGTCAGGGCGTTTAGGTGCGCAAATGAGCTCGTATAGATCTAAGTCAGACGTGGATATTGGCCGGCACTTTTCAAACGGATTGAACATGTGGTGCAAGAATACAGGGTTTACTACTTTAGGGCTCCTATGACGTTTCTCTATTAGCTAATGCCTTAATTTTGTAGCCTATAAATAGTCAGCAAAGATATTGGCAATACACAATTTTTTTGAGCCCCAAGTATTTTTACTTTACACTGTCTGGAATTTGTTTAAGTTATCTAAAGCAGCTGATCTCGAGCCGGAGGCTCAGATACTGAGCACTCTCGATTGCTCCAGATATGCCTAAATTTTTTTTTTTTTTTACTCTGTCTCATTTGTGTACGTTGTACTCTAGTTGTTTTCAGCACATATTGCTAATCAAACTGCAAGTAAATTAAATCGTAATGCGTGTGTTTGACCCCCCGTAAATTTAACCATATCAATTTTATAATTAACAAAATTGAGATACCTGGAAGACTTCCCTCCACGTCCGACTTCGAATTTGCTAACCAAGAGCATCTTCCATTCTTTCTCATGTGCACGTGAGGTCATTGAAAGTTGTATAAACTCCTCCTGAAGTAACACATTTTCAATGTTCACATTTCACCTCCTGCCTGCTATGTTGAGAGAATAATAAAATGTAATTCTATATAAGATTTTTGAAAAATGTAGTTAAACTTAAGGTTTAAAATATTCTATTTAATTACATGTCTACATGTAATATTCTAGTGAATATAATGCAAAATCACACAATTCAGCATCTCTAGACTCTATTCATTCATCAACATTACTCACCAACTAAAACAAATTACATATTTCCTCTTTCTCAAATTATTCATTATTTTAAAAATTCAAGGCAAACTTAATTATTTTTTCCCTCATTTTTGTTCTTAGTATAGGTTTTTTTTCTTAAAAAAAAAAAACAATAAATTTTTTAATTA
>JACEIK010002499.1:123413-135534 GCA_018107945.1 Datura stramonium
ATTTAGTAAATTGTTTTACTATATTTAAGGTGAGTCAAACTAATTAGTCAGTTAAGCTAGTGGTTGAAGAAACACTTATCTATATATTACTTTTGGTGATAGAAATAACTTTTTCTATCTTACTCTTTTCTTTTTCTATCTCCCCAAAATTAAATAGATGAAATATTCTTAAATATAATGTCATCGGTAAGGACCGAAATCAAGATATTAGATAATGTAAATTTCTAAGAACTTAGTAAGTTTGGTCTGATTTAAATTCTGTATTTATATTGAGAATCCGTTAATTATATAAAAAACTGATAGTTGAAAATTAATTTAAAAAAATATTGATTCAGTCGCAAAGAAGGAATCCAATTGCGATGCTCTCATGCTTGATGCGGGATTGATTTCCCTTGAAGTCTCATATTAATAATTTTTTATCTGATTATTATTGTATATTAATTTATTTTATTAAAAATTCATAAACTTAAAATTTTAGATTCGCCTTTTGTATCATCCACACACTCAAGCTATGCTATTTCTACTCTCCAAAATACTATCTTCACAATAAGGATTATAGTCTGTTTGGCCAATCTTCTCAAATCAGCTTATTTTGAAAAATATTTTTTTTTCAAAAGTGTTTATCAAAAAAGTACTTTTGGTGAGAAATAATTTGTGTTTGACCAATAAATTTAAAAAGCACTTTTGAGCAACAATTAGTGTTTGGCCAAGCTTTTGAATAGTGCTTTCAAGTGTATTTTTCACAAAAGTATTTTTCAAATAAGTGCTTTTGAAGAGAAACTATTTTTTTTAACTTCTGAAAAATAACTTCTGCTGCTCTTTAAAAACACTTATTTTTTCTCAAAAATTTGATCAAACACCTCAATTTAAAAAAAATAAATACTTTTAACGTTTCAAAAATTTGACCAAACAAACTATTAGACTTAATTAATTAAGACTATTTCAAAATACTGGCGCTTGGATAAGGATAACTTTTAAAAAATTGCCATGCCCACTACTTTAAGTTGACTTTAAAGAATTTTAATACATAAGATTGTGTTTTTCAAGTGTGAATTATAACAAATATCACACATTTAATAAGAGGTTGGCAAGATGCATGGGCAAATTAAGTATTATTGGAAGCACGTAGCCACCATTTTGTTCCTTCAATAGTCCTGCCTCTCACGTTAAGGCCTTAATCAATAAGCACCTTCACCTAATTTTGATTTTTATAAGATTTTCATTTTAAATTATTTATCATATATTTCTCTGCACGTCTCAAAATATTAATTACGGGAGTTTTTAAAAAAGTATTATTTTATTTATATTGATATTTTAAAATATAACTTTTCTTCCTTAAATATTTACTTTATTGAAAATAGAGATGTTTGTACTCTTTAAAAATAATTATACTTGGGATAAAATGAAAAAAATAATTAATTTTATTTTAAATTTAAAATAAGTATTTTTGAAAAATCATGATAAATAATTTAAAATAATTATTTTCTAGTTTCTTGAAATTTATATTAGGTTCGGTTGTAAATATGTGAAAAACTCCTTTCCTTCAGCTAAAAGACTTGAATATGTTCATATATGTCCCATCCCCCTCTCCTTCCTCTCTTTAGTTTACATGAATATGTTAGATGTAGGGCAGAATATAAATGGAAAATTAATTTGAATATAACGTTTATTGAATCATATAAATTTAAAATTGTTAATAAATATAATGTACGTATAATTATATATAATAATGTATTAATTTATATATGCCGATTAAGAAAAATAAACAATAATTTGATTGATTATTTAAGTAAACATCCGATATAAATTTCTTAGGATGTAAATGTCAGAAATTAGAGCAATATATTAGGGTTGTAGCTTGTGATTCAACCTCACCTTATATCTAAGTAATAACCTTTTTTTTCCTCGAGTCAAAATTTGAAATTTATGAATTCAGCCCTAAAGGTTTTAGCATTAAATTTATTTTCAAAATTATGATTTATATCTATTATTATTATATTTTAAATATATTTATCGGGTTCACATAAATTATAATAATAAGTTGCATTTATACCGCTCTACTTTTTCTTGAAATAATAATAATTTTTTGAAAGGAAAAGAAAAAGAAGGAAAACCAAAAAGTGAAAGATACATGGTGCTTATCAGTCGATTTGATTCGGGTTGAACATTATTGATTTGATTTATTGATTATTAGAATTATAACCGATAAGGTTAGCTTGATCATTTCCTACATAAATTTGCTGAAGAAAAATTTACTAAAAAACTGAAAATCAGAACGGACGACAAATGAAAGAATTTAATTAAAATTTTTATATAATAATAGGTACTACTAGTATCATTCACCTCTCATAAAGAGTTAGATCCGAATAAGTCGATGACGACGTTCAAAAATAACATCTCATAGAGAGTTGATCCAAATAAATCAATAATGATGATGTTCAAAAATAATATCTCGTAGAAAATTGATCGATCCGAATAAGTCAATAACAATGATGGTAAAAAAATATCCTTAAGCAACATTGATGGAAGAAAGTCATGTCAATCTCATAAAATTTATATGAAGAACAATTACTTCAAGAGTGATTAGTTCTAATAAATATTTTTATGATATATACTCTAAAAATATTTTGGATAAATTGTACATAAAGGTAAAAGTCTATAACTTTTACTCTTTTTAAAATCAAATTAGTGATTAACCCATTAAAAGAATATCAAATTAAGACCTAAATAAATAACTCAACAACCATATAAATATTGAACTGTTACAAAATTAAGAAATGGATAACTAACTCGAATTATTAATTTAATCCGAAGTCTGCGCAACCCTAGATGCACAATTTGAATCAGTGACTTGGTATGGAGCACCATGCTCTTCACCTTTATCAATTTTTCAGTATTTATTTCTTTCGTATAGTCCTTATTCATTATTACCATTAGTTGGTATTTGGTAGACATAATATTTGATTTAATGATCCATCATTTAAAATTGTAGACACTCATTTTGCCAGCTTCAACTATTTTTAGACGTGAATCCTTCTTCCTTAGTTATTATAAGTACCTCTTTTATTTCATTCTTGTATTAAAAATTTATTTATTTTAATAAATTAAGAAAAATCATCATTATTTTTTAATACTGTTCTTATTATTAAATAACTATATAAAATACCAGTTGTCAAATTTAAATTTTTAAATCACAATTAATAATATTAATTTAGTAAAATAAATCTTTCTTAAAGAGTGTATAAATCAATATAAACCAAGTAAAATGAAATGAAACGGGGGAATCAATATATAAACTCAATGCATTATGTTTCCTCAAGTACGTGGAAATAGGATTAAAAATGTGTGAAAACTGTAGTGTTTATGGATTTGATCTCTTGATTAACCCCTAATTACGGCTACTGATCATGGAGCTAAATGGTTATTTATTTAACACTAAATCAAGATTATGGTTGTGTTTAATCTCTCCTTATTTGTAAAAAAATATATAAAATTCTTTAAAATATTATATTATTATTCTGTTTGTTTATCAATAATAGAAAAAAGGAATATAACATTCTAACAAAAAGTCACACAGAATATACAATGTCCCCCAACTTATTACATCATCATATTTGGCCCCAAGTTGAGTTCTATTCTCTCTATCTCTCCAACATTATTATGACAACGAAATATTAGCACCTGGATTACTTATTTGTCCTTGTCAACTTTTAGTCAGTCTCTAAGTGTATTTAATTATTTATTTGACCAATTATGAGCTAGATATTAAATTTTTTCACCAAACCTTTTGAATATTTAGAATGCATATGATATAAATATTGGTAGGTGAACATAAATTAGAATGTTGGGATCAGTTGTGAAAGCACTCAAAGCAGCTATCGCAGTAAACAAGTTGACAAATAAAGTCACACACATGCCTAGTTATTATACTTATAACACCTTTTTAGGTTCAACCTGAAATGTTTTTCATCTGGCACATTGCTAAAAATCTAACAAGCTTTTCAAGTTAATTCAAGATAATTAAAGCTTTTAGATTCCCATGACCGCGGGCTGGCCGACCAAGGCAGTCATAGAGAAGGATAGGTAGGCTTCTTTAGGTTGATGAACTTCTGAAGAGCACATGATATATTAATTAGGAGAATTCCATATATAGTTGAATGACACAAGAAAAGTGAAAAGATTTATAGGGAAAAATACAAGTTTACATGGTATGTGCATTTTTAGACGCGATGATAGCATAATCTAAGGAACAAATTGGTGAGGCTTATTGGGTCAAATTGGACAATGCGTGCCATGAACTTAGGTTGTGACAAATATGGTATCAAAGCTTGGTCTTCCCTTAGTATAGTGGTGAGGCAAAAATCAACGAGGATGGTGAGTCCCTAGGGGAGAGGGTGTGATGCCCACGACTGAGGGAAGGTTGATGAGGACAAGCAGGAAGAAGGATTGATAGGTTTCTAGGCTCACAAATTTTTGAAGAAAGGATGCTAATGACATCTTAAGGGAACCCTATATTGAAATTATGGAGGAACATGAAGACCTTTACAAGACATAACATAAATTTACATGGTACACACGCTTTTGGACACAATTATGGCGTAGCCCAAGGGAAAAATCTGTGAGGCCTGTTGCGCCAAAGCGGAAAATACGTGTCATGAGCTTGAATTGTAACAAATATGATATCAAAACCGAACACTACCTCAGTAAGATGGTGAATAAACTTTAGTGAGAATGCTAGTCCCTCAGGGGTGTATGTGACATCTATGACAAAGGGTCGGGCGATGAGAACGAGTCGAAAGAAGGATTAGCAAGCTTCGGAAGAAGCACTTGACACCTTAGGCGAATCCACATTGAAACTGAGAGAAAAGTGAAGAATTTTATAAGGTATAACACAAGTTCACATGATACGCGCGTTTTTGGACTCGATGATGGCAGAGCTCGAGACACAAATTGGTGATGTCTGTTGGGCAAAAACAGACAATACATGTTATGTATTTGGATGTGACATTAGCTCTGCTCCATTTTATGTAGTACTATTGTCTTGTTAGTCCGCTAGAAAAAGAATGATACTTTTCAATATTTGAAAACAAGCTAACTTATAACTTTCTATTTTACGTACTCTTAATGATATGCTTTTATAACCACATAAATCTCATGCCATGTATAAGTCCATACATTTCAAAAATCCTTCTTTTTTCCTTTTAAGTTATGCATCAGGTCAAGCTACTCCACATAAATTGAAATAAAAGGAGTACGTAAGAAACTTTGGAAGTTTTACATTATAATCCTGCATTTGGTATAGCCATTTGTACAAGACATATACAGTTGGTGAGTAATATATTAGCATCTCTAATTAGTAAGTATCCCTAAATCTCAGTAACATGTATAATCCACTTCAATAAGAAACTATTTGAGCAAAGATTAGGATCCATTTGTTTGAGCTTGAGAACTATCATGTTGAGCAAAAATTCTTTTGATGGCTTCTTCCTTCTCATCAATGAAGTCAAAGAAACTGTAGATCGCCTGTGAACATCTGGTGTTCGAGGGAGAAGAAAGGTCCGTATACTTCCTTTTGTATCGTATATATTGGCGAATACTTCTGAGTAAAAAGACTAACAGCGCAAGGACAGTGACACCACCAGATAAAAGATAGAGTGCCCAGAAGCTGCTCAAGTGGAGCTGGTTAGGCTCCGAGTCTTTTCTCCTATCTGTTGGACAACCTAATTGGCAAAACCATTTTTCATGTATCTCTTGAAGTTTCCCGCTCTCGGCCAGTTTGAGGATTGCTGTTGACATGTCTGTAGCTAGAGGAGAATCCTTTTTGAAAGCCTGCATTTTGAATGAGGCAAAGAAACATTCAGTTAAAAGTATAAATTGAACATAACCATGCAATGAAAAGTAACTCGGGAACTAGCTCAGTTGGCTGGCTGGCTACCTGAACTTTCACCTTGTCGATGAGGGTTCGATTCCCCACTTTGTAATTCCCCTCCCTCATTTCTCTTTCCCCTACCCCCAATTTAAAAAAAGAAAAGAAAAGAAAAGAAAAGAAAGAAGGGATTCACGTTTTCATCCATGAATTTAAGACACTTTTGCCAAATTTTCCTGTTATCTCGTGATCAAGTTGCCAGGGTATTTTGAATCTAAGGGTTCTCTAAATTGAATGACTTTCTCGGCCCCTTTTGCTATTAGTCATGACCAAGTCCTAGGTTGTCAATATGAGGTGATTTCACTCATTTGCACCAGTTCAAGTTATGCAATATTCTTGGAGGTGTGTTAATCAGCAGAAAGTTTTAAACTAAACAAATGGTGCATATGAATTGACCACTTACAAAACCCCATCCGCTCTTAGTAAATGGTCGACCAATGATCCCAAAATCAGTACGATTTTGAAGGAACAACTCCATGTATGGAAGTTCATCAACAATTGCTATCACTCCTCCTTTTCCTGAGCCTCGTCGCAGAGCAATTTCAAATTCTTCTGGGGAGCGTAGAGATATCAATCTTGATGGAGCTATGTTGAGAATGTCTTTCATATAGCTATAAGCAAATGACCCAACTTGGTATCCGATAAACGAGTTGCTTGTTATCAAACTATCAATTCCTGTGATCGGTGATGAAAGTTGCTGCACTGTAAGGATGGATGTCAAACTTGCTGTATAACTTGATGTGATCACCAGGAGTAAGAATAGCCAAACCACCATTACCATTCGACCAAGAGTGCTTATGGTATTTTCTTCTGGAAATTTACAAAATAAAGTTATTTGCCTGCTAGAAGGATGGCTAATCATACCACAAAACATAAATTTGAGCTTGATTCTTTCCGTATACTAGGATCAAACCATAAAAAGTAGAATTGAAAAACCAAATAATACTTACGGTTTGTTTTGAAAAGTGTCGAGAAGCTGAACCTGCATAATATTTGTAAAGAGTTAATAAGAGCTTGTTGGAAAGGGTTTGTGCAGTCTTATTAGTATACCTGTTACAAGTGAATATAGAAGGATAAAGTAAATAGAAGTAATATTAACATAGGGACTCACAAGAACATTGTTATTATCTGTCTCTTTGGAGGACCACGAAAATCATCATTGACGCGATGCTCAAGTATCCAAATGACCACCGCTATTATAAGAAATGAAAGAGCTGTAACACCCCACATTTCCAGTGTAAAAGGTTTGAGGAAAACCCAAGCACTTGATTCTGAATTATCAATGGGAGCTACTATGACAAGACCTGTAGCCACATAAGGCTGAGTGAAATCAACCATCCTTGTCCTATTCGTGACAATAGCAATGTCTCCAACGGCTGCATCAAAAACCTACAAACAATCTTCAAAAGAATGAGCTGCACTTCCATGCCGTTGTAAAAGAAAATTATTCTTGTCATTTAGATCAGAAAGCCCATAAGTGAATGGCTGTGCAAAGTATTTTTTTTATGGAAAGGAAAAATTAGTAAGAAACAAGAGGCAAGCTTTAGATGGCATTTGTTACTCGTACAAAGAGATTAGCATAATATACTCACATCAGTTGCAACCATATTCACAAGTGCATCATAATCTGGATTGGCAAGACCAGTACCAAATGGCACAAATCTGAAAGGAACATCATAAGGTACAAGCTTTCGTGCTTCATAAAAGAGATCTATGCAGTAACCTTGTACATTGTGGCTGTCGTTCAATGTCACAAACTCAGTAAAACTAGCTCTTCTTGGAAATCCAATTCTCAAGGGTCTCTCGTCATTAGCAATAACCCAACCACGCGGAGTTTCACTCTTCCCACCAGGCCAAGTTACAATTTTGAGATTCTGATTTAACCTGGCAACAGCTGTTTCTTTGTTTTGTAGTGCTTTTGGAGGTAAAATCGAGAGACCAGAAAAATTTGACCAGTAGCCAACTGTGTGAATTTCCTGTTGCGCGATGTTAATGACTTCATAACCACTACCAATAAGATCTCGATCTGGACTGAAATGAATCTTCCCTGTCAAGCCAGTGAAGTTTGTTTGTGATAAGATATTCATTAGAAGTTCTCCACCATCAAATTCTCTAAGTCTCCCAAGCTGTAATTTATCACTTGTTGTACCATTTAACATATCGCTTAGAGAAAAGCTTATGTTGCCTCCCTGTCGAAGCAGGTTATCAATTGAATGTGCAACTACCCACACAGTATCATAAGCATAAAGACCATATGCAGTCAATCCTGAGTGAACCAGCTCATTCTGCTGCAGTTTTCTCCAGCGAGACAAAAAAGCCCTTTTCCGGGTAGATTGTGGAATATATGGACGAAGACTAACTATACCTTCAAGAGTGCTTAGATAAGATCTATTTTTCGGGGAGAACGAATCTAATGTAGTAGAAAACCAATCTGTTGTAAGCCACACATAATTGCTCCCAGTCATTTTCAGCTTCTGGACCGCGTTGAAGAATCTTAATTGGGAGTCAGGATTGATATGCACGACAAAAACACGAGGTCCTAATGATTTCGATTGATTTAGCACATACATAATGTCAGTGATATCATAATTGATTGGTAATGGAAGCTTATATGAGATCTTTGACATTTTCTTAGCAAGTGCATCATTTAAAGAAGCTATGCCATTTCTCCCATAGTCGTCATCCAGAAATATAGCAATGACTTCTTTCCATTCATAGAAGCAGACAATGTCAGCAACAGCTTCCATTTGGTACTGATCGCTCTGTGTGGTTCGAAGGAAAAATGGGAATTGGAGGGAAGACAGTGTTGGATCAGTGGCAGCATACGAGATAAGAGGAACTTGAAGACCATTAGCGATGAAAGAAATCATATGAGCTATTGCAGAAGACTGTGGACCAATTATTGCCACCACTTGCTTCTCAATTACCTGTAAAGCTGACAAAAAGAATTGGAATCATAAACTATGCTGGAGGGATTCTTGAACATGACTATCAACTTTAGGACGTATTCTCTGTGCCTCCAGATAATGTATATATAAAGCATTTATTTTTTGTAGTTGCTGACCGGAAAGGAAAATTACAGATGCTTATGATGCCTATGCCCTCGTTGATCTGATGTGAGCTTTCTTAAGCTTATATAGTAATCTTCTTAGTATAGTTTTATCAAAGAAAATTTAATCAGTCAGCATTACTTTTGCATTACATCTTCCTGAAGAAGATACAATATTCTTGCATTGAAGTAGCTTAGCAAGTTTCTTTTTATCCAAGAGACAGAACATCACCACTGCACCTAAGGAATGATTCATAATACTCTTAAAATAAGTAATCTTCAGTTCTCCTAAAGAAGAAGAAAGGGAAAGAAATCCACAGAGAAAAGGAGAAGAGAAGGAATTTCCAGAACTAGAAGTCAGATAACATAATTGTTTCTTTTTGCTACTTTCAAAATCTTAACTCACGGGACCTTAGAACAAATTTTAAGAGAACTGGGGTATGGAAACTGGAGAGTGCATAAAGTTGGTTTTCACCTCCTTCACAAACCAACCAGACAATCACCCTTCGATAAATTAGAGAAATCAACAACTCAAAACAACCAAAAATAAACAAAGAAGCAACAATGGCTATTAAGAATTAGTGGTTTTAAACTAGCAATCCATTATGAAAATAGTTAATCAAGTATGACTAGTGGAATCTCTCAAAGATGTCCACCATAGGCTAGTCAAGTGTTTTGGTGACCTAGCTATTGCTTCACGCTAGCCGAGATGAGTGCAAGTAGGTCCGAACACTATCATTATCAAAAAATATTACTACAAGCTTAGCTTGCGTCACTGAAAAGCTCCAACTCATCGCCCACTAATTCGAGCTTAATAAGTTAGTAAATTCTGAAATGATTACAACAAGAATTTTCACTAACCAAAGGAGGAAAGAGTTAAAACACGTACCTTCAATGGACCCCTTAAAGACACTGCAAACAGAATCCGCCATAATCAAATTCAGTCTAGTCCCGTTCAGAATGGTGGGATCCCCATTGATATCAGAGAGTGCTAACTCCATAGCAGTCTTGGCTGCCCTGCCCATGACTGAATCAAAAGAGAAAACTGCACCAACATTCACAACATCAGGTCTTTCACAGTTCCCATGTTTATTCTGCAGTACCCAAATGAAAACAAGCAGAGGCAGCACTGCCCCAAGGATCTTCATTCCACCACTCCAGACAAACGCTGAAAATGGATAAAGTTTGGAACTTTACTCAAGAAACCATATAGTTGATGAAGCCTCAGTTAATTCTTTCCCATTTGAGAAAAAAGGGTAACTAATTTCAAGTCTGTCAAATCAAGAAAGCCAGACCCATATGGACTTTAAAGGTTTCTAGAGTTTGTCTAACTTTAAAGAGCAGAAGAGATGACAGGGAAAACTGGGAACAGAGTTTGTCAAACTTGAAAGGGAAAAGGAGATTACAGCAACAATGTTAAGTTTCATGTGGGAAATTGGAGGAGCCCATTTCTTTTGGGCAGTCTAAAAAATTGAGAAAAACATGGTGATAGATATAAACTCTTGAAACTTCAAACTAGGGGAGCAGCCTGGAGAAATTGGAAAGAGAGAGGTGTTCCAATGGGATGGCTTTAAATGAGTCTGCAAGCTAAAAAATTGAGAGAACACAAGGTCCCACAAGGGGTTGATGAGATTGGTAACAATTTCTGAATATAGACCTTGTGTTAAATAAGGATCATGTTCCAAAATGGAGAAGGTTAGAAGAAAGAAGAAGAAGATTAGAGAGAATCTAATACACTACTATTGGAAGAATAAAAGGCATTAAATAATTGTATAAAACTGAACAAACATGTAGGATAATGATCCAGTTGCAATTTGCAAATTTATTAACAGTATTTTACTCTTTTTACCTTTTCATTTCAAATGTACCCATTGCTAACAAAGAGGATGCTGTCTTACCCAATTAATGATATACCTACTACTGCCAGCAGGTATGAAAAAAATAATTCTAATTTAGATTCCCCATTATTACTAATACATTTTACTTTATAATGATGCTTTGAAATTTTAAATTTAATGATTATTATTTTATTTGTAATTATTTAATATTAAGGTTAGTATGAAAAAATAATAAAATAAGCAAATCTTTTTAAGAAAAAGTTAATATAAGAGACAAATAAAATAAAATAAAATAAAGGAGTATATTTTATTTTCAATTAAATGATATCTGAAAATGTATGTGAAAATTTATTTAATATTTTGCGTAAGATAGAATGTGAAATGGGAGGGAGTGAAGCACCTAATAATAGCAAAATAATTTCAAGAAACGTGTAAACAAAAAACATTTACAAGTAAAATATTTAGATCATGTTAGAGTATAATATTTTTTTAATAACAATTAAGGATCATTATTTATCATATTCTAATAACTTTGAACTTGATTAATATTATGATTCTTGTATCTGTGGATATCGAAAGCCACAGTCATTTTAATTACGCCAAACAGCAGCTTATCTTTGTTATGAATTTGCAATTTCCAAGTGGTTGAAACATAGCTTTCATCCAACACTACCCGCTACTTCAAAACTATTCTTATTTTATGTTATGGCTGTGTTATTCCACCAGACTCTCTGTCTAATTCACTCAGTACAACAAGATTCTCACATTTCTGCTATCACTTTCATGTAGACCATTCCCCTCTTTTTATACTGCTTCCTTCCTCCGTTTCATTTTAATTGCTACAATAAAATTTATATATTTCTTAAGAAAAATTTAATAGGAATGATAATTTCCCTAATATAACCCTATTAATTTTTTGAAAACACACAATAATAATTCTTTTCACATTCTAGAATGACTTAAAATTGAAAAAACATAGTCAATTATCTCTTAAATTTTGAAACTAGCAAGGTATTTTAAAACAACTACTTTTAGTATTTCTAACAATTAAAATGAAACGGCAGGAGTAATATTTTGTTAATACTTTTATCATCAATTTTATAACCCCTTTATAGTTGCTAGATATACTAAAAATAATTGCTAGTTTCAAAATTTAAGAAATAATTGACTTTTTTTTTCCAACTCTACCCTTGTCACTTTAGAATGTGAAAAAAATTATTATTGTATGTTTTTCAAAAGGTACATATCAATTAATAAGGTTATATTCGTCAACTTGCAATCTCTATTAATTTTTTTCTTAAAGGGTGT
>JACEIK010002499.1:176449-187731 GCA_018107945.1 Datura stramonium
CTCCTAGTCATCACCTCCATGCAATGGACACCGTTCTTTGGGTTTTGGACGGTGTTGCTAGGTAGTGTACTCTTTTGTCTAGGGATCATTGATGTTGACAGTTTCCCAAGTTGATGTTCGATCTTCTTGATGGCTGTAGCATGAGATTCCACTTTTTGGCCCATACTTGATAAGTCACTTCGGATCTCCTTTAACTGCTCATTAGTGGACCTCACCTTCTTCAACATCTCAACCATCATGCTCTCCAGCTTTAATTGCCCAGCCTCCCCTTCTCGTGCATTGGGAGGCATATAACCTCCAACCCGGTCATTGCGGTATCCATCATTTCTTCTCCATTCTCCTTCACGCTCACGGCCTCGGCTCCTGTCTCTGAACCTATTTCTGTTGTAGTTGTCTCTATATTGGTTCCAATCTTGATTTCCAGAACCTTGGTGCCAATTGTCTTGTCCAGGCGCTTGGGAGTTTGCTCGGAAACCCGCTACTTGGCTATCCAGGAAGTTTGCCTCTTCCTTAAAATTAGACTGATTAGCTCCTTTCTCCATTCCTTGAGTTCCCACTGCGTTTACCTTTTTTGCTCCAGCTCCCTAAATATGCTTTGTCAGCAAGTCCAATGATGTGCGCATATGAGCCAACTCCTGGTCGCGTTCTTTTTCTTTCCTTCATTGGTCTGCAGTCAAACCAACAACATATATACCGACCATGCATCAGCCTTCCTCGTATGCCAAGCCCTGTTCGCCTTAGTCACCTTGTCAAGAATAGTGGTAGCTTGCTCCCAGGTGTGACTCGTTAATGCTCCTCCTGTCACCTTGTACGCTATACCTTTGGTGCTATTATTCAAAGACCTGTAAAAGATTTCCGACAAACTGTCATCTGGGATCTTGTGGTTCAGGAACTTTGTCAACTTCTTTTTGAACCTCAACCAAGTTTCATGAAGTGCGCCTGTCTTAATTTGTCGGAAGTTGTAGATCTTGTATTTTAGCTACAACATTATGGAGGGGGGAAAGAATATCTCCAAAAAGGCCTGTTTGAGCTCCCTCCAGTTGGTTATGGAGTCGTTGGGCAACTCCGATAACCATAACGTGGCTTCCCCTGATAGAGAGAAGGGGAAGAGTTTGAGCCGTATGGCATCCTAGCTTACTCTGGGAAACCTGTACGCCTTGCATATTCCTACGAAGTTCATCAAGTGCAGGTTGGAGTCATACGCTACATGACCACTGAACACCCTTTTCATGTTTAGCAATTGAATCATGGTGCTCGTGATATCAAATTTGGACCCAGCAGGCAGTGGTGGTGGCACAATTGCTCCGGTAGACCCAACTTCATCAATGTCTGGGTCTCCTCATCGAAGAAGTGAGGGGAAAGTTTGTAACCTCTGTTGCCCCTCCCTTGTTGACCAACATTCACTACTTCTTCTCTAACATCATTCACATCTTGAAGTGAAGCTTGCTGAGCAAGCTCGACTTGCCTAGCTTCTTCAGCTACACGAGCTTCTCTTTGATCTTGGTTCTCCATTCCGTGCAATGCTCATTTGACTTCTGGATTTAATGGAATAAGGGGATCTCCGCTACTCCGAGTGCTTGGCATTCACCGGAGAACAGCCTGTGGGTATCAAGAAAAACAAAAATAAAATGTAATTAAGGAAATAACTACCAAAAAGTCAAATACAAGCTAATAATCTAGTCTTAACCATAATCCCCGGCAACGACACCACTTTTTGATAGATCAAACCATACCTCCCACTGAAGTATGAAGCGGACGTTGTCAATAAAGAACCCGACTAAGAGGTTGGGTCAAACTCACAGGGAATAGGGAAGAGCTAGACTAAAGCCGGTAAGTGAACTTGTTAGGTAGTCACTCCAAATTGGAGGTTTAAATAGGATACAATAATTAAAGGCACAATTAAAATTATGTATAAAATCAAGATTTGAAGATAACTAGGGTTTCGTGTTCCCCATGGGTTCATAACTGCTTTGGGTATACATATTTGATCATCACCAATGCTTACTTGTAGAACTGATAACTAGGGTTCATTCAAATGACTAATAAGTCCCTATTGAATGACTATACTCAATCACTCGACTAGGTCTCATGAGCGATTACAATTTAACCGTTATCAATATATCCCAAATTTAACTATCCTGCGACCACAACTCAAGTTAGTACGATGATCATCAATATCAAAGCTTTGTTGTAATTCTCTTTTTCTAATCTAAACCTCTTAAACCTAAGCAAGTAAATAATTTGGACAAGTCCTAATGTTGTACACCATTAAGAAATGTTTAAGCATGAAGATAATACAATACAAGTGTTTTGCATTGGTTTTGAATCACTTTTATGTAACTCTAGCTTGTTAATCCACCATGGTTCCCACAACCCTAGCTATGGAGATTTTAGCCTCTCATAGTTGCAAGATTGTGATTTGTTTGCATAATTGAACACATAAATCAATACTTACAATTATGATTGAGAGAAAAACTTCTTTGAATTAATCAGAAAAATCCTTAAGAACAATATGAATATCAAGAAAAGGTTGATCACAAGTTGAAATACTCAATTCTCACGTCTCTCTCTCCTTAATTTCGTTGCTAATCAGTTCCAAACACACTCCTAATTACTTCTCTACTTCACTTATTTTTATGAAAATAAAACATAAAATGCATTTATATAGACATAAAAACCCTTTTCCTAAGCTAACAGAGTAAACTTCCACATCTGCTGCAGCTCGTGCCACGATCAGACCTACGACCTGTGACAGGCTTGTAGGGGTCGTACCTGTCATCCCTAAGTCAGTTGCTTGCTAAAATCCGGCTAAATGTTGGTGCTTTGGTATGACTCATACCATCTTCCTACGAGTCATATTGTGCATTCATGGTTTAAATCTGAAGACTCTGAATTTTTTGGAAGTTTCTCACGAGTGCCTTGGTATGACTCGTACCTTGCCATCACAACTCATACTGTAGTCATCCGTACCCAGAGTCAGCCTTTGTGCAATTTCTCTGATTCTTTCCATTACTTGAAGTTACGACTCGTACAATGATCATACGACCCGTACTGTGAGTTGTGGGTTGCTTCTTTCTCAGCTCATTCTTTTGAACATTTCCACGAGTCTTGGTATGATTTGTTCCATCATTGTACGACTCGTACTGAGACTGTCAGTTTGGCTCATTTTCTGCTCTTTTAAGCTTATTTTGCACAATATTGTTCCAACACCAAAGTTTACCTGAAAGCACAATAAAAATACCTCATATCCATATAAACACACCTAAGTCCTTGCTATTTTCATCAGTTTTGAGCATCAAAAGTGCTGTAAATCCACAGTACATCATTGGGTCCTTGTTGGTTAGTTTCCAGATTTTTATTCCCGGGATATTTTCTTAATTTCCGACCTATTTAGTCCCTAAGCTACATCATTTTAAGTATTATTCCAAAGATTATTAGAGGTATTGAACGATTTTCCCCCTCATTCCCCACATACACTTTCAAAAATCAATCATTGAACCCAGACACTTCTCTCAAGCAGAATCTAGGGCTCCTCATCAGTTTTAGATATTCAAGCTTTCTTATTTAGGGATTTCTAATCCAGGTATGTGGGAATTCAACAAGGGAATAGTTCTTCCCTTGTGTCCCCAAAATCTCCTCTATTTTTCTCAATCAGTTCAGCCCTGTGGATTCGAAATATAGAACAATTGTCAGACTAAATTCTTTGAGATTTCAAGTGGAGTATTTCTCATGATTTTTAACTGCTTATTATTCCCTATTTCTCAAAATCTGAGAAGATTTTATCTAGTGGAATAATTTATCCCTAGTTCTCAGTTTAGTAGAATTTAAAATCTTGCATGTTGGACTAGTTTCCCTGTAGCTTGATTCTAACAGATTTGGGATCCTCATATTGTTAGTGTATGGGGAAATTTTAGTCAGATATATACGTGTGCAGTCTCAGTTAGATTATTACAGTCAATGTTGTCCAGAAATGTCAGCTGATCAGTTTGACTACAGTTAATTCTTGAGGTGTCACTGGTGCCTCCCAGTTATCAGTATTAGACTTAGTTATAAGATTTTAGTAGTTCTTTAAGCGGTCATGACACTTCTAGATAAGCAGCTCTGACCATCCTTAGGACCCCAACTTTATATTAGAGATTGTTCTTTAGATGGTTACGACGCTTCTAGATAAGCAGCTCTGACCAGTCTTAGAACACCAGTTACAGAATCCAATCCGATAAGACTCTCAAGGTACTTCCAGATAGGTATTCCTGACTTATCTTGGGCCCCTCTTTTAAGCTATCAGCTTAGTAGTCAGTTTGGGAATATCCAGTGGGAGTAGGACTTAGCACCGAGCGGACCGGGGTTCCAGCACACACAGGTTCCCAGAACTACATTGCCACCGTAGGTTGTTTTTAATGGCCTCATGGCCCCAGACTTGTGATTATCTAGTTCATGCTTTTATACCCTGCAAGGTATATTGGGTCCTACCGCTATGGTGTATACATCGGACTCCACGTCTACCTCACGTGGTTATATGTCGTTTATAGACTGTCCCACTAGTCAGTTCAGTTCAATATCATATTAGCTCAATTCGGAACAATTTCAGATTACTCAGTTCAGATCAATTCAGTATAGTATTTCAAATTTATATCTCAGATTTAGGGCATGTCTTTGACCATCAGACAGTGTCATTTTAACCATCTCAGTGTATTGCAGTTTATTCAGTTTCAACATTTTAGTTGGTCATTGCATGTCTTTGTAGTTTAGTTATTTTTATTTTTCGTGGTTTGGTTTCTCCTAGTTACTCAGTACATTCAAAGTACTGACACATACTTTTGATGCTGTATCATTTTATGATACAACTACAGGTTCTCAGTCTCAACATCGTTAGCAGATCGCAACCAGGAGTTTTTAGCTACACCAGTGGTGGGTCCTCATCTTTCGAGGACAATGATTATTTTTCTTTAGTTTTGTTTCAGTTGTATTAAAACTTTTATGATTTAGTTTTTCTTCATAAACATTTTATTTAATTATTTTTAAAGCTTTCGCTATGATATTACTTAGATTACCAGTGTTATGATAGATCATGGGTTGACTTGTAGTTACTTGTGACTCCAAGTACTGTGTGTTGTCCAGGGTATAGACTCGGGTCATGACAAACTTGGTATCAGAGCACTAGATTTAAAGTATCCTAAGATTTCTGAAAGCCGCGTCGAGTAGAGTCCTTTTCATGGGTGTTAAGTGCGCCACACTTATGACGGGAAGGCTACGAGATGTTATTAGGAAAACTCCCCTTTGTTCATACTCTTTATCGTGCATTGAAGTTCAATTCCAAAAACGTTCTCCTAACTTGTTCTCTTTTTCGTTTTAGTGAAATCATGCCTCCACAACGTGGTAACGGAAGAAGGGCCGAAAATGCTCTTCGACTGGCCCCCCCAACTCCAACAGCCCCTCATAACGACCTAGTATACTCCACAGAGTTCAGAGCGGCTATCCAGCTGTTCACACAGACAGTCACGAACCAAGTGAACTAGCAGGTGGTTCTGGTCAATACTAATGGGTCCGCAGCAATTGCCCGGGTTTGGGACTTCACCCGGATGAACCCTCCAGTTTTTCCATGGATCTAAGATGGGAGAGGACCCACAGGATTTTGTGGATGAGATTAGGAAGATCACCTGAATTATGGGTGTTAGCTCCTCGGAGAGTGCCGACTTGGTTCCCTACCAGCTGAAAGGGGTAGCTCAATTCTGGTATGACTAGTGGAAGGAAGGGAGACCAAGCGGAAGCAGAACCGGTGGAATGGGAGGAATTCACTACAACCTTCCTAGATAGATTCTTCCCCCAGGAACTTAGGGAGGCTAAGGTGGCTGAATTTATGAACCTGAAAAAGGGAAATCGGACGGTGGAAGAGTATGCATTGGAGTTCACGAGGTTGTCTAAATATGCTCTAAAGATGGTAGCCGAGCCAAGGGCTTGCATGCTTAAGTTCATTAATGGAGTATCGAACTTGGTCCTCAAGGATTGCAGGACTGCAATGCTTATTAAATATATCGATCTCTCCAGCCTCATAGTTCATGCCCAACAGATTGAGGCAGAAAAAGTAAAAGACTTGGAGCGGAAGAATAAGCGGGCGAGGACTGGCCAGTCAAATTATGGCCACCAGAGATCTGGCAGTAGTAACCGCCCACAGCAGCAGTAGTAGAGGGCTCCAACACCCACTTCATCCAGTGCCCATACCTTTCGGACCCGCAAGGATCAGAGGGGTGGAGCATCTGACTTACAGTCCCAGAGTCACAGCTGCAGTAATCGCTATCCAACTTGCCCTAAGTATCGCAAGAACCATCCAGGGGAATGCCTTCAGGGACGAGAGGGTTGCTTTGGGTGTGGAGAGCTTGGTTATCGACTTAAATAATGCCCATCAGCAGGACGAAGGAGATCACAATCCACCACTTCAGCAGCTCCAACAAGCCGACCAGCTCAGCAGGCCAACACATCAGGTACAGATGGCAGCCAACGCTAAAATAATTTTTATGCTTTGTCCTTTCGTCAGGATCAGGAGAGCTCACCTAACGTGGTCACAAGTATGTTACGCCTTTTCCATCTAGATGTGTATGCCCTACTAGATCCAGGAGCCACACTATCGTTCGTGACTCCCTATGTAGCTGTCCAGTTTGATATGAACCCAGAAGTCATCTCAAAACCATTTTTAGTGTTCACCCCTGTTGGCGAGTTGGTTAGAGCCAACCGGGTGTATAGAAACTGCCCAATCTCGATCCTGAATAAGGTCATTCCAGCTGATCTTGTAGAGGTTGACGTGGTTGACTTTGAACTCATTCTTGGCATGGATTAGTTACACTCTGGTTATGCCTCAGTCGACTACAGAATTAGGGTCGTTGGGTTTCAATTCCCTAATGAGCCAGTTTCAGAGTGGACATGCAGTAGTTTAGCGCCTAAGGGTCGGTTTATTTCCTAACTTAAGGCTAGAAAGATTATTTCCAAATTGTGTATTTATCATCTAGTTCGGGTCAAAGATTCCAGTGCCAAGACCCCGGCTATTCAATCAGTTCTAGTTGTCTGTGACTTCCCTGTTGTGTTTCCCGAAGAACTTCCAGGAGTTCCTACTGGGCAGGAAATAGACTTTGGCATAGACCTCCTCCCAAACACTCAACCCATATCAATCCCTTCTTACAGAATGGCTCCAGCCGAGCTTAAGGAGTTGAAGGAGCAGCTAAAAGACCTCCTTGATAAAGGCTTCATCAGGCCCAGCATCTCTCCATAGGGTGATCGAGTATTATTCATGCGGAAGAAAGACGGTACCCTTAGCAGGTGTATCGACTACCGTAATTTGAATAAGGTCACAATCAAGAACAGGTATCCCCTACCCAGGATTGGCGACTTGTTCGATTAGCTTCAGGGAGCCAGTTGTTTCTCCAAGATAGATCTCAGGTCGGGGTACTATCAGCTAAGTCTCAAAGAGTGACATACCGAAATAGCTTTTAGAACTCGGTATGATCACTATGAATTCGTGGTTATGTCCTTCGAACTGAATAATGCCCCTACAACTTTCATGGACCTGATGAACAGGGTTTTCAAGCCATACCTAGACATGTTCGTTATTGTATTTATTGATGACATTTTGGTATACTCCAGAAGCGAAGAAGATCATGCTAACCATATGAGGATTGTGCTACAGACACTCAAAGACCACCAATTATTCGCTAGGTTAAGCAAATGCTAATTCTGGTTGAAGTCTGTGACTTTCCTTGGTCACGTGGTCTTGGGTGAGGGTATTTAGGTGGATCCTCAAAAGATAGCAGTCATGAAAGATTGGACCAGACCTACTTCCCCAATTGAAATCAGAAGCTTCTTGGGTTTAGCCGGTTATTACCGAAATTTTGTGGAAGGTTTCTCCTTTATTGCATGCTGTTTGAGTAGGTTGAGTGACCCATTAGGTCCCTGTCGGTCAGTTTCTAGATTTTTATTTCAAGGAATTTTTGTAATTTCCCACCTATTTAGTCCCTAATCTATGTCGTTTTAAGTATTATTCCAGAGATTATTATAGGGATTGAACGGTTTTCCCCTTATTCCCCACGTACACTTTCAGAAATCAATCATAGAACCCAGGTCACTTCTCTCAAGCAGAATCTAGGGCTCCTCATTAGTTGCAGAGATTCAAGCTTTTTTCTTCAAGGATTTATAAGCTAGGTATGTAGGAATTCAACAAGGGAATAGTTCTTTCCTTGTGTCCCCAAAATCTCCTCTATTTTTCTCTATCAATTTTCAGTCCTTTGGATTCGAAATATAGAACAATTGTCAGAATAAATTCTTTGAGATTTCAAATGGAGTATTTCTCATGATTTTTAACTGCTTATTATTCCTTATTTCTCGAAATTTGTGAAGATTGTATCTAGTGGAATGATTTAGCCCTAGTTCTCAGTTCAGTAGAATTTAGAATCTTGCGTGTTGGACTAGTTTTCCTGTAGCTTGATTCTAATAGATTTGGGATCCCCATATTGTTAGTGTGTGTGGAAATTTTAGTCAGATATATACATGTCCAGTATCAGTCAGATTATTACATTCAGTATTGTCCAGAAATGTCAACTGATCAGTTTGACTACAGTTAATTCTGGAGGTGTCAGTGGTGCCTCCCAGTTATGAGTATTAGACTCAGTTATCAGATTTTAGTAGTTATTTAGGCGGTCATGACACTTCTAGATAAGTATCTCTTACCATCCTTAGGACCCCAACTTTATATTAGAGATTGTTCTTTAGACGGTTACGATGCTTCTAGATAAGCAGCTCTGACTAGTCTTAGAACACTAGTTACAGAATCTGGTCCGATAAGACTCCCAAGGTACTTCTAGATAGGTATTCCTGACTTAGTATTGGGCCCCTTTTTCGAGCTTTCAGCTTATTAGTCAGTCTAGGACTATCTAGTGGGAGTAGGATTTAGCTCCGAGCGGACCGGGGTTCCAGCGCACACAGGTTGCCAGAACTACGTTGCGACCGTAGGTTATTTCTAATGGCCTTATGGCCCCATACTTGTGATCACTCAGTTCATGCCTTTATACCGTGGCAAGATATATTGGGTCCTACCAATGTGGTGTATACATCGGACTCCATGTCTAGCTCACATGGTTATATGTCGGTTATAGACTCTCCCACTAGTTAGTTCAGTTCAGTCTTAGATTAGCTCAGTTGAGAACAATTTCAGATTACTTAGTTCAGATTAGTTCAGTACAGTATTTCATATCAGTATCTCAGATTTATAACATGTCTTTGACCATCAGACAGGGTCATTTTGACCATCTCAGTATATTGCAGTTTATTCCGTTTCAGCATTTTAGTTGGTCATTGCATGTCTTTGCAGTTCAGTTATTTTTATTCTCAGTGTTTTGGTTTCTCCTACTTACTCAGTACATTCAAAGTACTGATGCATACCTTTTATGCTGTATCATTTTATGATACAACTACAGGTTCTCAGCCTTAGCACTGTTAGCAGATCATATTTAGGAGTTTTCAGCTGCACCAGTGGTGGGTTCTCATCTTTTGAGGACGATGATTATTTTTATTTAGTTGTTTTTCTTTTTGTTAGACTTAGAGTTAGATGGGGGCTTGTCCTAGTGACTAATAAGATAGATGGCCTTCAGACACAGACACAGATTCAAAATTTTAGTTTTGTTTCAGTTGTATTAAAACTTTATGATTTAGTTCTTCTTCATAAACATTTTATTTAATTATTTTTAAAGCTTCCGCTATGGTATTACTTATATTACCAGTGTTATGATAGACAATGGGTTGACTTGGGGTTACTTGTGACTCAAAGTACCCTGTATCATCCAGGGTATGGACTCGGGTCGTGACACCTAAACTCCTTTCTTCTTTCAAATGCTTTAGTTCCTGACACATAGAATAACAAGGTTAGTTTCTACTTATTTAAATCCTAAAGACATGCAAAATGCTACGAAAAGAAGTACGGGTGTGTCGCTAATCCCCCACACATAATATGATAACTTAAGGCATTAGCAAACCAAGAAGAGAAACTACCCTACACCTAACTATTTTGCCGGATTCACAAATTATCATGACTCTAGTTGTTGTCAACAACAACTACCAACACACAAAATTCAATCCAACCACCCCCTCCATCAATCAAAACACAGTTTTCTCGCAACCAGTTGAACTAAGCATGCAACCTCCATTATGTCATTATCTTAACTTGCACAAACCCAACTTAGAGAATTGAGACATGCTAGCCATTAAAATCCACATGCCCTCACAATTAGACCAAGGAAAATGTCCTTTTTCTAAAGTAATACAACACACATGACAAGGACACACAAGATCAAGAGAGAAGAGAAGTGCACTCATTTTCACAAAGAATTTCACAAGATAAGTCACAACTGCCATATGCTTTCCCATTTACTCAAGTGCCTCTCTTTTTGTATATTCTGGTTGAGATCACATAAGGGATTTTCTAAGCTTGTAATGAGGGTTTAATGGTTGGTAGGGTACAATTTAGGATTTTAGTGACTCACTTATCCTCCTTGACCACTTCATCACTTTTCACAATCTTTTCACCTTTTTGATCGCTTCTTTTCAATCCATCTTTGCGACATTTTCATACCCCAAGGTGTTTTTGTGTGCTCAACTTCATTTATCTCTTTTTCTTTCTTTTATTTTTCTTCTTTTTAGCTTATGCTTCACCACACCTTGGGATATGGTCACACCACATCTTTTTGGCCTATTTCTTTCTTCCCTTCCTTATCACTCCCATCTTACACTTTTTGCTCATTTTTTCATTTCTTTTCTTTTCAAGTGCCAAGGAGGATGGGTTCAAAAGAGAGTCAACTTAAGAATTGGCTTTGACTTTTATTGTGATTGATCAAGAAAAAGGTCAAAAGGCTCAAGGAGGGAGACTAAAGATTTATGTATCATTTGGTAAGTCTCTTTAGTCATAGGTGGCTTGTGAAGAACAAAGAAGGCCTAAGTTCATCTCTACGACCCATAGTGTATCCTAGATTCAGGTACAAGTTGCAAAGCAAGTTTTAGAGTGTGATCAAATCAACTGAACAAATAATTTTCCTCTCCAGACATTGTCACATGGATATAAGAATGACTAATGATCTTGGGCAGAATTATATGCCCAAGTGATACTCAAATGCTTCATTTCATCTTGTTTATCTATCGTTATTTATGTATTATCATGTAATTTGTAGTTAAAATGTGAATTTATACTAACCAACATGATTAGTGTTGTTTTGCAGGAAAAATACAATTTTAGGAAACTAAGATGCATG
>JACEIK010002499.1:196741-208686 GCA_018107945.1 Datura stramonium
TTACCTTGGTCCAGTCCCTGTGGGATCGATACTTGGCTTACTTGAGCCATTTTACTACTTGTTCGACCACGTGCACTTGCGTGTAGTCATCTAGAAAGACCGAACAACTAACACACCATTCTCACTTAAGAACTTATGTCACAAATAGAGATATACAATTCAATGTCAAACAACTACAACAAAAAATTTTGAGAGGGAGGGGTATTGTTTTTAAAAATCACCTCAAGTGTGCAAGTAGCTAAATTTTCACCACCTCCTAAGTCAAAAATAATTTATTTATCCTAAGAAGACTCAACATAGTAGGCTGGTACCCTTAAGAATGTCGCCTAGTAATCCATCATCAGGCCCATGCACTATGACACTTAGCTACTTTTATTGTGCCAGATTCAACAAAAAGTAAGCCTCCCGGGAAAGAACTATGGCTAAGAAAACCAAGGAGGGCTCTACACTATAAAAGCAAAAAGAAGTTAATCTAAGAAAGAAAAAGAAGAAGCTATACTAAGAAATTTGTAAAAATAGACCAACTTGGATCATAAACACACATCAATAACTCATCACATGCATACAACTATATGAATCAGAGTTTTTTGACAATTAAAAATTATACACACATCCAACATCCAAAATATCCACCCCCACCTAAAAAGCATGCAGTATCCTCAATGCATATGCAAAACAAAGTAAAGGGGGTAAAAAGGTAGCAAAAACATCATGTAACGCTCAGATCGCACTACTGCTCATCATCCTCTGGTGGTAAAGAGGTGCCAGCTTTCCACATCATGAGCTCAGCCTTGGGTGTGCAACTGTGATTACGCTATCGCTCTCTTGAGGGCCTCTACTTAGATAGTGGATAACTCTAAGTCTGCCCAATGGAGTCTCTAGGGCTAAGGCCTTGCCCTTATCTACTGATGGGGCCTGAACCTCGATCTGGGCCAAAGTTTGAGCAGGAACCTGCTCCTATGTAGTACTGGCCTGGTAACTAGGGCTGCTGGTGGTGGTATGGGTTGAGTCTGAGCTGGTGGGACAGGCACCTCTTGTGGAATAAAATCTATAATGCTGGCAATAGGCAGTGTCCTATCCACCAGCTGTCACAATCTGCGCTGAGACTCCGAACCAAGACATGGAAGCTAGAACCACCAATGACTCCAAGTCGACCCATGGCATGAACATGACAACTAAAGAACATTCATCAAAGAAAAATCTGATAACTTAAACATGAATAAGAGGAAGTTTGAATAATATAAAAATGATAAATAGAGTCTATACTGCAAAGCTGAAGTCTACATTAATGTCTGATGAGCCTTTAACTGTCTGATGAGCTGATGGGACAACACCCCCAACTAGCTCTCTAAAGTCTGAAACTGGAATAACATATACGTAAAGCTAAACTGATTGTCCTCGGAAGATGAGGACTCACCAAGGGGCACTGAATTGAACTACTGAAAACTGGACTAATACCGGGGCTGGGTCTAATCACACGGACCTGTATTAAGAAACGATACAACATAGAGTATACGGTCAATACTTAAAATGTACTGAGTATGCGAGGTAAGTAAAATGGACCAATAAAATACATAAAAGTACATAGGAGTAGGACAACTCAAAACATGAAGCAATAATCATAACATAAACATGAAGGCTCAAGGTTTTTAAGACTATTCATAAATTAGTCATAATCATAACCATAAGGGAAAAATTGTAAATTTTAACTTGATCCACAGTATCATAAACATGACAATGCATAAATCATAAGGAACAATGGGAGGACTCGTTATAACTGACACCATCATGAGAGAGCTTACATGATGCCCCAACTATCTCGCTTAAGTGGGCAGAGCCGTCCCAACCTTTCCAAGGCAAGAAATGATAAGTGCGTGATATCACTAATGGGACCCACCTGGGTAGCCATGAATATAAACCTACATTGGCATGTAGTTTCGGAGACTCGGGGTTGACTTAAACTTCGGGCCTACTCGGTGCTAGACACTACTCCCAAAAATATGCACATGACTCATAATCAATATCATGAATCATACATTAAGTTCACTAGCTAGTTTAAATCATGATAATCATGAACATGCTTGTAATTCATGAATTTGCCATGAAAGGAGGCCCTTGAGTTGACCATGATATAAAAGCTTGAAATTCATGAAATCATGCATACTTTGAGTAAAATCATCATCACTCGAGAATCCTAAATTCATGAGAGAATCTAGAAGAAAATATACTTCACAGCCATAAAACATGGATTGAATCATAATAGACTTGAGTTCATGAAAGTTTGTAAGAGATTTCATAAGAATTGGGTCTAACCCTAGAATTTCTAAAAATCATTCTTGAAACTTGAAATTCATAGATTCATAAGGGATTTGATAAGGGACATGCAATCATAATCATAAGAACATAAATTGAATCATGAGAGGACTAATTTCATAGAGGAACATGAGAGGATTCAACCATAATTGTCCAAAACCTTAGAGTTCAAAAATTTGGGCATAGGAGGTGAGAATCACGAATTAAACTAGGAAAAGGGCATGAGGGTGGAAGAAATACCTATTTCATAGACCTACATACCTGGGTTGATAATTCCTTGACTTGTCTTGAAGAGCCCAAAAATATTTGAAGAGGTTTGAAGAATAACCCTAGCTCCTTTCTTGAGAGAAAATCCAACTATCGTTATTTTGGAGAGAGTGAGGATTTAGGCTAGTTTAATCCCCTTAATCTGACCTTTAGGAAGCGCAAAACGATGTCATTTAGGAGTTAGAAGCATAGGAGTTTACTAAAATTCCCCCAAACTATCAAATTAAATCCTGCATCTGGAAGTTACTATGACCAATAGTACAGGTCGTGGTTTGATTGTACGACCCGTACTGAGGTTCGTACAATGCCTGGTGCTGCTTCACTAAACCATTCATAACTTTTCATTCCAAACTATGATTGACGCAAGGTTGGATGTGTTGGAAATAATACTCAAAGGGCTTTAATTTGATATGTTGAATCATCTAAAAACACTTTGTAAAATGGGATCTATAGTTGCTTGAATTTGACCCTTGTAAAAACTGATATGAAATCCAATCGGTAAGAAGACTCTCAACTCAACTTTGTGCTAGAGGTTCCTTATGAACTTAATTTATATCTAATGCATTTCTCACACTTATGAATTGGTATAACACATAGTTTCCATAAGACTCATCGGGTTCGAGCCTATCCACCCACCTAGAAGGGTCGCAAACTTAGCTTAAGAGTCCGAGGCATTACAATATACCAACTCATGACTGAATTGACGATTGGTACCATCATATTACAACTCGTACCACTAGTCGTACCACCAACTTATGACTCATGGTTTCCTCCCATGACTAGTGAGTCCACTTTCCCCGACTCTCTGAATATTTCAACGGATGCATACCACGACCCGTCATTCCCTGCTACGAGCCGTACCATGACTCATGCAACCAACACTTGGAAACCCATAGGCAAGCTATGACTCTTGACCATGAGTCAAACCTATACATTACCACCTGTGACGTGGACTTGTGGTCTAAAGGATCATTCTCTGAACTCTTCCATAGGTCATCCTACGACCCGTATAATGAGCTGTACTGAGAAAAAATTGTAGACTTTATGTTGAACACACTCCGAATCCTAATTATAAATCTTGGGAAACTTTGGGGTGTTACATTATCTCCCCCTTGGAACATTCATCCTCGAATAGAGACTACATAAGCTAGAAACACAGGCAGAGAGTTGCAATCCCGAATCTAAGAGTTATTGACTAAAAACTGACGGAGTGATTGACTTCGGACTAAGATACATGACTAAACTGAATTCATGAAATATACATACATGCTAAGACATGAATGGAATTGATTGCACAAACTTGACATGAAACTGAATAGAGTTCTAAGGATGAAATTTATATTTCAAGATGGATCGAAACTGGAAAAGAATAGGTGCGGGTATCTGGCCATCATATATGCTTTGGCTTCCATGTAGCTCCCTCAACAAGCTGATTCCTCCACAAAACCTTCGCCGAGGCTACTTCTTTATTCCTAAACTTACGAACCTGACGATCAAGGATCTCAATTGGTACCTTCTCATAGGTAAGGCTATCCTTCACCCCTATGTCCTCTACCGGAACAACTAGAGATGGATCTTTGATGCATTTCTTCAACAAGGACACATGAAACATCGGATGCACTGAAGCTAACTCTGCTGAAAGCTCCAACTCATAGGTCACCTGCCAACACATCTCACAATCCTATATTGCCCAACATACCAGGGAATAAGCTTCCCCTTCTTTATGAACCTCATAACTCCTTTCATGAGAGACACCTCCAACAATACCCAATCATCAATGGCAATCTCAAGATCCCTCTTGCTAACATCCACATAAGATTTCTACTGACTCTAAGCTATTTTCAGCCTATATCTAATAAGATTAACATTCTCTGCAGCCTCATGAACCGAATCTGACCCTATGAACATAGCCTCACCTACCTCAAATTGTCCAATAGGTGGTCTACACATCCGCCCATAAAGAGTCTCAAACGGAGCCATCTAAATGCTAGAGTAATGAATGTTATTATAGAGAAACTTGATAAGAGGTAAGTGATCATCCCAACTACCCTTGGAATCAATCACACCTGCTCCCAATGTATCCTTAAGAGTCTGAATGGTCCACTCGGCCTGACCATCTGCCTGCATGTGAAAAGCTGTGCTAAGCATTACTGGAGTACCATGACCCTTTTGAATCGATCCTCAAAACTGAGAGGTGAACTAAGTACCCCTATCTAAGATAATGGACAAAGGAACTCCATGCAACCAAACTAACTCCTGAATATACAATCTAGCATAGTCCTTTTGCTGACTTGGTTATCCGATCTACTATTACCCATATAGAATCATGTTGTCGCTGTGTTCGAAGCGACCCTGTGATGAAACCCATAAAATAAACTCTTTCCACTTCTAAACAAGAATACTATTACCCTATCGCATACCTCAGTCTTGTTCGAACCTAACACGACCACACCTCTGGCAACCTACAAGTATCCCTAAGAACATTACTTTCCCCTTAACAAGAAAGTCACACAAGTTCGAGCTCTAACCAAGAGGTCACTAGTCACACCATACTATGGTCTACTAGTATATTACCACCTTATTCAAGTCTATCACTTATGATTATCCCATGGCTCCTTGATAGCATCCCGAGCATCTGTAAATATATCCTCCCTCGACAGATAGGAATCCCTACCCACTAACATAGGGCTGTGATAAGGCAATGAAATGAAAGGGAGGTGGCAGTCTATACCGTTCTATCCTTTAACTCCACGCTAACCATATGACCAATATCAATACTCTTCTTGGCCACGATGGATGCCACGATAAGAGCCTATCGAAGTGTTACTTTGTTGTCACTCTTCGTTGGGCAAACTCTATTACAAACCACATTCCACCAAAACTTGGTGGAAAGTTGGAGGTCTCTCAAGAAGATGTCGGTTGTATCAAAGACAAACCAAACCAATGTACCTCTGTATATTATGCTGGCTATCCATTCTCTAGCCAATCTACCTCTGTCAACAACCTCATCAAAAGTTGATGTGTCCACCATCTCATAATCATCACCTAAGTAAAATCGATTGATTGCCTCCAGGCTGATGTCAACTGATACCCCACGGATGATCATCACCAAGGTCAATGGCTATATCTGCATCTTCTGCACTAGGTTTGACCTTAGGAGGATTATCCCATAGACTGCATAGAATTTCCAGACCAGTGTTTGAATATACTGACCCACTAGCTGGAATAGAAACTCCCAGTGCTGAAACCTGAGCTGTTCCATAATATCAGGGTATGACTTCGACCTAGTGGAGCTAATAGTCCTCTCCTTAGAGATTCCCGAATGATTCTGCCATTGAAAGTGCTATGGCCCTACAAATACCGCTGCCTATCACCCTAGATTACCCATATAATCTTGAGCATCTCCTTCCCTATTTATGTCTCAACTCTGCTGCAGGGGAAGAGGAGGTCTAACTNTTTAATCCATAGGCATAAGTTCCGACTAACAACCGGAGAAAAGCTAGATTACCCATATAATCTTGAGCATCTCCTTCCCTATTTATGTCTCAACTCTGCTGCAGGGGAAGAGGAGGTCTAACTTGATGATTCCTCCACAACGACCTCACTGGAGAAAATCTCTATCTATGGCCTATAGGATTGGGCTTGGTCCTAGTCACCACTGAACTGGGATGAAGATCCCAAAGCCGATGTCTTAATGGATGCCACCCGAGTCGATGAAATGGGTGACACATTTACTCTCTTTCTACTCTAAGGAAAGTACTCTTCCTCCTTCTCTTCCAATAAGATGTAATGCCCCAAAAATCCTAAGATCAGACCGGGGAGTTGAAACGGAGAAAACTGGATATTCTGCACCAGGTCACAAAACGAGTCGTTTTGTGACCCGTGGGGTAGACCACGAGTTGTGAAGTGGTTTGTGGTGAGGTGTTGGACTTTAGTTTAGAAATTTGTAATTTGGGGTCACCACAGGCATGACCACGAGTCGTGGTCAGACCCCACGACTTATTGAGTCATCCATGGTCAAGATTGGCTAAGAGTTGATGATTTTTTTGGCAGTGAGGATCACAAGAGGTGACCACGAGTTGTGGTCACCAGTAATGACCCGTGAGGTCCCACGTGACGAGCCATAGATGAATTTTAGAACTGCACATGATGACAGGAGACCACGAGTCGTGGTATGTGGTAATGACTCATCCAGTCCCTCATGAGGACTGGCAGTCTATTTCTTCCTGCAAGTTTCATAAGGGATTTTTTGTAATTCCTATGATCCCAAGCCTAAAATACATCATTTTAAGCTATGAATAATGAGTTTTAAGAGGGGTAAGTTCATTCAAGGCTATTCCTATACATGCATGCAAAATTAGAAGCCAACATAAGTGATCAAGCTTAATTCCTTCAATTTTTTCGTCAATTCTTCATTGAGAAATTAATGGAGTTGTAGAATATGATTCTCTCAGGTATTAAGGGTATGAATGGGTGATTTTGTTTAGACCCATGCCCAATCTCTTCCTAATTCATAAAATTCTATTGATAATTTTATGGGGTATAATCCAAATTCTTATGAAATCCTTATGATCTATCTATGGGTTAATATACTTCATGTATCAATTTATATTCTATGAATCATGGACAGATTTTACAACTATTTCAATTATAAACTTATGGATTTAAATCTCTACAAAATTATGCCAAATTATGCATGTTTTATGGAAGTTCAAGTTATGATTCTACTTCGATTTTGATGTTCATTAAACCATTATGATTTATGACTTATGATATGATTTCTCTCAAATGCTCATCATGAATTTATAAATATCAAGTATATACATGTTTTACAAGTATGCATGAACTTCATGATTTATGATTTATGATTATGACTAACTTACGGGCCTTACTTTCATGGCTAGTTCACGTATTTCAAGCATGCTTATGATTGTCATGATTTTAACTAGCCTATGAATCTCATGTATATTATCCTATGAGCACTATATGAGTTTTGGGAGTAGTATTTAACACCGAGTAGACTCGGGGTCAAAGCATACCCTAAGTCTCAGAACTACATGCTAACATAGCCACGATGGGACCTCCATGTTACTGCCCCCTTTGCCCAAATGGGCCCTCTGGTTTGATATCACACCTCTTTCATGGTTCTACCCTTGGCAAGGTACAAACACCCTCCCGAATAAGGCTTTTTTGGTCGGGTTCCATGTGTGCTTATATGGGGTATGTCAGTTATAAAAATCTCCCACCGTCCTTGTGATTTATGTGTGATTATGATTATATACTTTGGATCAAGTCATGTTAAATAAAGCTTTTCTCTCATGAGTATGATTATAAATGATTTACAAATGTTTTGGAAAACCTTGAGCCTTATGTTGCATTATGATATTTATGATATAATCATGTTATCCTACTCTTGTGAACTTTTATGTATTTTAAATGTCCGTTTTACTTACCTTTCATCTCAGTACATTCCATGTACTGACCGCATACTCTATGCTGTATCGTTTCATGATATAGGCTCCAATCTTCAGACTCAGCCCCATCACTAGCCAGTTCTTCGGAGTTAGCATTTGGCTTCAGTGGTGAGTCTTCATCTCTCAAGGACTACTCATTATCAATTATCTTGTATTTTTAGTTTTTAGACTTGTCAGGTTAGTTGGGGGTGTTGTCCCATCAACACATGAAATATGTTAGAGGATTTCAGACTATATGTAGTAATCAGCTTGTCATGTATGAAGTGAACCCTAGTTCCGATGTCATGTTATGAATAGGCTCCCATTATGTTTACTATGTTAAGTATTATTCTTTATTGATTTAGTTAGATGTATGTTCATGCCATGGGTCGACTTGGAGTCTCTCGGGGCTCCTAGTCCTATGTCTTGATTCAAGCCTATGTTCAGGTCATGACAAACTTGGTATCAGAGCAATAGGTTTAGAAGTGTTCTAGGATTTCTGAATGCCGCGTTAAGAAGAGTCTTTTTCATGGGTGTGAAACGTGCCACTCTTATGATGAAGAGGCTACAATACATTTAGGAAATGTTGCCTTCTTTCATGTCTCTATCTCGTTCCATGAGTTTGACTCTCTCCATTCCTCTAACTCATGCTATACGCGCGTGAGTGGTACGCAGATGGCTCTGATACCAAATATGGGGTAAGACAGGGTGAGGAAACGGGGGGCAAGGCGGCGAGATTGCAGACACAATAGTTTTCCTACGAAGGGGAACTGGGCTTCAACATCCTGAAGGACGGCTTGCCACGAAACCTAGCTTCAAATCCCGAAGGACGGCTTGCCAAGTCAGTCGAATAGTAAATTTCATCATAGACATAAAAGAATTTTCCTACAAAAAGGGGCTGGCTTCTACATCCATCTGGGCGGTTTGCCAAGCTACACAACTCGGGAAATCTTTTACTCTACTTATAAATTTAGCTATTTATAAACTTCGGAAAACTATTGTACTTGTAACAAGCTTGCTTACCTGACGTGTCGAGGCCCTATACTACTTCAAAAGGATCAACCATACCATGCCTTTGGAAAGGAAGTAAAAGAGAAAATTTAGCAAACACTCATATTATTGAACATAGGAAATTTTTTACAAGACTCAACTAGCTGCGTTCTACTTTTATCTACAATGGACAACCTAGTATCCTTTATATAGAGGTTAGGAGACTATAAGATAAGACTCCATACAAGATAGACTTGGCACACCTTTCTAGAAAGCCTAACAAAACAAAAACGACAAACTTATTTACATGGCCTGATAAAGACAAATCTAGCACGCTTATTTAAACAAACTCATCTACAAAGCCTAATAACAATAGATGCCTAATAAACCAAATGGCCTAATAAAACGACTATCCTAATATGCACAAGGAAGCCCATGTGAAAAGCATGTGAAGTGGGGCCCGCTTTCGTCCTCATATGGGTAGTAAATTCTAGCGGGTGTGCTGAGGCGGTGAGCTTCCAGATTCTCGCACACGTCTTGCATACATCGTCATCCATTATCTGGTGGGGCAACACGTGAAGGTTCCATTAGTGGGTTTGAGCATTCTCCACCTGGATTCCATCGGACTCCATGTTTGCCGTCGAAGAAGCTCGTATCATGCAAGCTCCATTTTAACGATCTCGTAAAGTAGCATTTCTTGCTCGACGTTTATGCAATAGCTTGTTCCATAGTTTGAGAGTCCTGTGATGAAGTATTTGATGGGACGTTCAGCCTGATCCGTGTAATGGCTTGAGTGATTTCATCCCTGGTGATCTCGTAGGGTGCCTGATACTCCTTTTTTGCTTTTCGGACTTCTTCCCAGTGAGGATGTGAATCAGTGTGGTTCCATGGTGCCCATTCTTTCGGCCAAACCTCTTTTGGAATGCACTTATTTTGCTGAAAGATAAACCTTTGTGCTTCGTAGTATTCTTCTTCCAAGGACAAAATAGAGATTGGAAATCGCCAACAGAAAGAGAGTTCTGGCTCGGCATGGACTTTCCCGTCGATTAACTTTACAGGTCGATGCAACATCATATCTTTTCATCATATGAATTCTTCAAGCATTGAACCCAGTATTTTCGCGGTTTGAACCACTATAGAAATATTTTCAAAGCTGGTTGAATCTTGTCAAAATCCCTGAATACGTTGCATTTGAATTCCATTAGGATGTAATACTGGTGACATAAGTACCAGAAGAACCATTAGAGTTCCTGTGGGAAATCATTAGCAAGTGGAATGAACACGTGACAGAACGGGTATTCCGGGTTGACTCCATAAGGTTTTAGGATGGATCCTCCGTATTTTCTAAAAAGTTATAGCTCATAGAAAGTATTTCTTTCATTTAGGATGGATGGATCGAATGGGTCCACATATTGACTGAGCAAGTCTAGTGGATGGCTTGGCAGCCTTGATGAACTTTGACCTGGTGGGTTAGTAATCATGAACACTTGGCCGACTGGTTCCTTCATCTTCTTGGGCTTCTCTGGTGAAAACCTTTTTGCGAATTCATCTGGTCGGGATAGGAAGTCTGCCAGGAAATTATCTTTCCCTTTCAGGTGCTTCACCTGGAATTTGTAGGGTGAGAACCATTGTGCCCATTTAAGAATTTGCGGGTGTGGAAGTATCTTTGGATTTAACTGGATCATCTTCGGGAACGCCTCATATCCATCTCGATTAGGATTTCATTGTGAATTATGAAGAAGTTAAACTTCTTGATTCCATTCTTCACAACTAGAATTTCCTTGAAGGTGGAAGGGTAATGCTACTCTGAATCCTTGAATTTTCCGCTAGCATATCTGCATATCCTTCTATGGCCATGTTTTTCTTCCATAAGGACTGCACTCCAGTATTCGTTGCTGGCATCAGTCTACAGTATCTTCTTTCCATCTGAAGGAATATGGAGAGTCTTCACTTGTTGGCACATATGCTTGATTCTTTGGATAGATTTATCCTGCTCTTGACCCCATGCTTGGGCATTCTTTTTGAGCATCTTTGTAAGTGGAGAAATATATGTAGAGATTTCAGGAATAAAATCTCTAATATAATTTATAATCCCTAAAAATTGTTGAAAGCTGCTTTGTGGTGAAGTTGGTGTCTGGAAATCTGAGTAATTCCTGACATATGTGTGGACCTGGACTATATGCTCCATTGCTAAAATGCATCCCCAAGAAATCAATTTATTTTTGAACAAGGACCATTTTCTTCGCATAGAGCATAACTCCATTTGCTCTTACTATATCATGAAAATGACAGAGTAAGGCAAAGTGTTCCTCCAAAGTATCACTGAACAATAGGATATCGTCAATTTATACTAGTGAGGTGTGGAGGATAGGCTAAAAGATTTTGATCATGGCTTTTTGGAATAGAGAGGGTGCAGGTTTCAGCCCAAATGGAATAACCTTCCATTGGAAGTGTTGATCAGGAATGCAAAATCCTATTTTTGTTCTTTCCTCAGGATGTATCCCTAATTTCCAAAATCCAGATTTGAGATCAAACTTGGAAAAATATCTAGCTTTGGCTAAGTGTGAAAATAAGGTAAGCTTATTTGTTATAAGGAATTTATCATCTTGGAGGAAATAGTTGAGTGGCTGGTAGTTATGACTAATCTGAGTTTACCTCTTGTCTGCTCAGCTCTCTTCTTGACATAGAAAGCTTCACATGCCCATTGAGAATCAGATGACTCGATCAGTCCAAACTCCATGAGTTCAGTGCACTCCTTCTTTGCAAGCTGAAGGTGCTCTTGATTCATGCCAGAATGGCTTGCCTTAGTTGGGTTGATGTTCTCATTCTTCTTGAATGGGAGTTTGATGAAGAATTCTTCATTCAGCCAGAGTGGGTTGCGACATTTCTTCATGAACTCCTTATGAGATTCAGCACATGAAT
>JACEIK010002500.1:0-12668 GCA_018107945.1 Datura stramonium
AATCCCTATGGGATCAACCCCAAACTTTGTTGGTTTATATATTGACAACGTCTGTATCATATTTTTATAGGAGTTTATTTGAGCATTATCATCCCCATTTTCAAAATACAAAAATAAAAAGAAATTCATCCTTTCCACTCTGGGCTCAAAGAAATCTAATTCATTGTTTCAATAATAAAAAAGGACCCAAGGTCATTTGAGTACCTAAATCTAATCTCTAACTATTGTTTTAGGTGAAGGTGAGAGAGAAAACTCAACCTGGTATATAGATAGTGCATGCTCCAGAAACATGATAGGCATGAAAGAAACTTCAACTCACTCTCAAAACACAAAGGAGAAAATGTTTCCTTTGAAAATGGTAAGAAAAGAGAAATAGTTGCAACTGAAAAGCATGGAAAGTTTATGTCTCAGTCCATCGAAAATTTGTACTATGTAAAAAGATTGAAACACAACTTGTTGAGTATTTCTCAAATGTTTTATAAGGGAAACAATTTATTGTTTACATCCACAGATTGCAAGGTGACCAATATAAAGTTAGGAAATCTAATTCAACGAGGAATGAGACACAAAAAGTTTACAAGGAAAAAATGCTTGATCCTATTGGGAAAGATATTTCATGTCTAAGTTCAAGCAACTAACTTCTTTGGCATAAACGAATGGGACACGCTAGTTTCAGTCATCTAAATAAATTTGTAGGAAGGAAACCGGTTTTTGGATTGCCAAAGACAAAGTTCAAGAAAAATATGATTTGTGATGGCTATGCTAAAGAGAAATATGTCAAGTCATCATTCAAAACAAAGTTAAACATAGTGCAAGAGATATTATCAACCATTGAAAACTTGACACATTTCAAGATACTTGTGAGAGCACAGTGAAAAGTGTCATATTTTTCTATATCTGTGAGTCGGGGACTTCATTTGTTGTGAGGGTTCATGGTTTGTATTTTATTCTGTTAGTTGTCCTTATGAAAAGCATTGGTGATGACTTGACTATCTACTAATATCTAGATGACATATCTTGATTCATGTTTATCATGATTTGTGGTTTCTTGATGTACATATGCTGATTTGGTTTACGAGAAAAAGGGTCAAAAGTTGTTTGAGTTTATGGTGCAAATTTTGGTTGATGTTGGCTATAGTATCCTAGGTTTATTTTCTAGTTAAGCATCATTTTTAGTTTTTTTGTTTTCTTTGCCCGAGGACATGCAAAAGTCTTTAGTTAAGGGTGTTGATGTGTTGTGAATTTACAACACTTTCGATGCTTAAAACTGGAAAAATAGCATGGACTTAGGTGTGTTTATACATATATGATGCACTTTTACTTTATTTTTAGAGAAATCATGTATTGGAGTTGAAATGTGCAAAAGAAGAGAAAAGAGTGCTGAAAATAGTAAAATTGCAAACATTAGTACGAGCTGTGCCTTGGAGGTACAAGCCGTACGTAGCATCCGTGATAAAGTTCAGCACAAGGAACTGGCCATGTACGACTCTTGGTACGAGTCGTACCATAGCAGTCTTAGAAAATTACAAAAACATTGCACCTATTTGAGCTCATTGTACAAATGGAAGATAGCAGTCTTGATGACCACATACGACTCGAACCAAAGAGTTGTGCTGAACTTCAGAGAAGATGTGATTGGAAGATCCTAGGGCATGAGGTAGCCATGAGTCGTGATATCAAGCTATGAGTTGTACCACGACACTCTTGAAAATATTAAGAGGATGCTCGACTTCACAAGATCAGACCACGATAGGAATTGTATGAGAAGAAGCTATGACTCATAGGTTCATGGTACGAGTCGTAGGATCAGGTGGTGGCAGTTAAATTAGTTTCCATGTTAATTTAGGAAAAAGTTCTAATTGTTTGAATAAATACTTTTATAGGTTAATTTTAGAAAGACTAATCCCACTTCAACTAGGAAAAGGAGTTATGAATCCCAATTCTAGTCCATGAAGGAACAAAGAAGGCTTACTATGCTATTATAAATACCCTTTATTTCTATGTAATAAGAGAGGAAGTGAGAATCCATAAAGGAAGTAGTAGAGACGTGTGAAGAGTAATATTTGTGAATTTTTATCAAGTTTTGGAGAGCAATTCTTAGGATCAAACTCTTGATTTCATCCATTGTTCTTGAGATTGTTCTTTGATATTCAAATTAGGTTTTCTTCTAATTATTATTGTAAGTATTTAGTTATGTGTTTATCTATGAATGCTAATAAGAGGCTAAAACCTCCACAACTAGGGGTTGTGAGAATCATGGTGGATTAACGAAATGGGGTTACACAAAAGTAATTCAAAACCAATGCAAAACACTTGTATTGTATTATCATCATTATTAAATGTTTCTTAACGGTGTACAACATTAGGACTTGCTCGAATTCTTTACTTGCTTGAACCTAGAGAAGTAGAGATTAGGAAAAAATAATTACAACAAGGCCTTGGTCTTTATGATCATTGTATTAACTTGAGCTATGGTTGCAGGATAGTTAAATTTGGAATAAATTGATAACGGTTAGTTTGAAATAGCTCATAGGACCTGACTCGGTGATTGAGTATAGTCATCCAATAGGGATGAACTAGTCGTTTAGATGAACCCTAGTTATCAGTTCTACAAGTAAGCATTGGGATTGATCACGTGTGTATACCTAAATTAGTTATGAACCCATGGGGAATACGTACCCTAGTTATTTGCAAACATTGATATCAATCAAAATTATAATCTTGTTTTAATATTGTTTTTCTTTGAAACCCCCCAATTTAGAGATAACTTACCAACAAGATTAAGTACCAGCATTAGTCTAGATATTACCTCATTCCCTGTGGGTTGGATCCCAACCTCTCTGTTGTGTTCTTTATTGACAACATCCATTTCATACTTTGTCAAGAAGTGTGAGTTTGAGCGTTATCAAAAACTGGCGCCGTTGCTGGGGAATACGACTTAAGATTAGATTAATTACTTGTGTTTAACTTTTTATTGTTATTTCCTCTTTTATATTTTTGTTTGTTTTGTCTTGTCTCATCCAGGGAACCTCTTGGAAAAGCCAACAATTTAAGACAGTGGAGGATGAGTGTGAGTTTCTTATGAATTCTGAGTAATCAAGAGATCTGCATCATGCAGCGACGTCAAATCAGGTGCTGCATGGGAGGCAACCCATGAACAAATGGTGAAGTCTGAGTAGTCATAGGTATGTCCCTCTCCTAGTTTTTACATTCTTGATTGCTTTGGGGACGAAGCATGCTTTTTAAAAAGGGAGGGGGTGTACTTGTATGTTTTAGATTTTGTTGGATTCGTCCGAGGGTTTTTCTTCCTGTATTTATTTTTCCTCGGGCATGCTACTAGTAGAACCGGCATGTTTAGGATTTTATTTTTGTGATTTTTGTTTAATTAGACATTAGCTTAGGAGTACTCAGCCAATAAATTTCACTAGTTTTGAATTTATAATAATCGACCTTGTTTAAAATTTTTTGATGGTTAGCTATGTACTTGTTGATTGCAAAGCATGATTTTTGTGGATCTTTTTTATGTCACTTAGTGTATTATCATGAATAGTTTTTGTTAGTCATGTATAAATCGGACAAGTAGAATGAATGCAAGACACGTACAATGAGTGAGTGAGGTCTAATACCTAGTTCAATACTGCATAGAGGATCTAAAACTTGCCTGGTTGGTCTTTACATAGGTTTTAGGATGGTTGGTTAGGAAAGGATCATAGGCCATTTTTGTTTAGCCCATTTTTAGCTTAAATGACCCTACCAAAATACCCTACCAAAATGATATGATTTCCCTGATCCCAATTTTGAGCTCTAAATGAGCCATTTTTCTTTGATTAACGAATTAACTGCACTCCATTTTTATAATGAACTTGTTTTAGTTCTGGTCCCTCCTTGGACATTATGAAACTCAACATAATCAAAATGTCTAAATGAGGGTATAGAGTAGGGGTGCACAAATCTTGGGATAGTTGAAAAAGAAGAGAAAAGAAAAAAGTAGAAAATGCGGTGTGGTGACACAAAAGAAAAATAAAAAAAGTGGAAAGAAAATTGAAAAAGAAGAAGCAAAAAGAGAAAGATAAAGGAGAATTTGTGAAAAACACACCGATCTTGGGCGAATTGCATGCCCAAGTGATACTCAAATGCTTCATTTCACTTGTTTATCTATCGTTATTTGTACTTTCTCATGTAATTCTTAGTTAAAAGTGAATTTATACTAAATCCAACATGATTAGTGTTGTTTTGCGTAAAGGAAAATTCTTGAAGCTAATATACATGTTGGTGAAGAGCGTGAATGGACTTGGAAACAAGGAGTGGAAGTTGACAAGGGAAAGAAGAAAACAAGGGCTTCGCGACGGACGGTCACTTACACGTTTTTATGCGCTCCGCCCTCTAGTGAAATAATTTTGGCAATTTCCTGGAGGTTCGTTGCACTTCCGTGACATGGAGGCACGCTCCGCGATGCACTCCGTGTCACGTTGAGTACAAATTATTCTGAACCTCAAGTTCCAAAGAAGGCGCGATAGCACCGTGGCACGAGGCAAGGCTCCGCGATGCAAGCCATGCCACGCCGAGGTGAAATTGCCGACGAGCCGACTCCTGAGGGTCCACGATACCCCATGGCATGGAGGGAGTTCTCCATGATACACTACATGCCACGTTGCTTGTTATTCCTAAAATTCTCAAGAGTATAAATAGAACACTTAGGTTTTATTTTAACATTCGACTTGGTTGAGCAAGAACGTGGGTTACAAATGAGAGGATGAAAATTCTAGGGTTCTTCATCTCTTTCTATTTTATCTCAATTGTTGTATGTATTCTACTTATTTGATGATGATTAATCCACAAATGAGTGGATAAATTCACTTTGCCGAGGTTAAGAACAATTGTAGTGGAATGTAATTGTTGATCATTTCAGCTTTCATCTTTTCTTCAATGGTTGTTCTATCATTTCTTGTTTTTACTGCATTAATGTTTGGCCAATGTTAATGTATATCTAGAAATCCAATTTTGATTTTGAAAAGGAAAGAAATTGGAAAGATGTGAATTGGTACGATATGATCTTTTCTTAGCTGTAAAAATTGAGGAAAGATTTACATTCAGAATAGAAATATATCTGAAAGTCTTATTAGTCAATTACGGAATCGGGTATGTATGGCTAGAGCATGAAATTTCTTTTATCACTGAAATGTAGATTAAGGTTCATGATTCTTAAATTGGATAGGAATCAAAAGATCCAATCCATAGGCAATAATTCTTGACTAGCAACCGAAGAAAAGATTAACTGAATTGTATTGATAAATTAATTCCCTGCATGTTCGTTTTAACCTNTTGTTCAGACTCAAATTATAATCTTCACTTAGATTTTTATTACTTAGTAAACTTAACTCTCAAAATATTGTTTATTTGGTTGTCTGCATTCATAAAGACACAGTTCACTGACGCTTAAGTTAATTAGTACCGTAGTTCAGTCCCTGTGGGATCGATACTTGGCTTTAATTAAGCCACTTTACTACTTTTTCAACCATGTGCACTTGCGTGTAGTTACCACAGCATCGAACACACACCACACTCATACAAGTGCATAAAAATGGTGAAAAGGGAGAAAAAAAGTGGAAAAAGAAAAAAGGGTGAAAAAGTGAAAAAATGGAGCCATATGTATGTAATTCCAAGGAGGGGTTTAGTCACAAAAAAGATTCCATATCTAGCATACCCAGCCCAAAATCCTACATTACAAGCCGAATCAAGTCGTATAGTGTTTCTAATCTGATCATCTGACAAGCCAAAGTAGAGAAAATAAGGGCAAGCCTATGATATCCGATATGCAGTATTTGGAACTTCTTTGTGAGAGTGAGAGTATTATTTGTTCAGTCCCATGTTTCATATTTTTATATATCTGTGAGTGGGGGACTTCATTTGCTGTGAGGGTACATGGTCTCTATTTTATTCTGCCAGTTGTTCGTATGAAAAGAATTGGTGATGACTTGACTATCTGCTAATAATTAGATGACATATTTCGATCCCTATTTATCATGGTTTGTGGTTTCTTGATGTGCATATGTTGATTTTGTTTACAGGAAAAAGGGTCAAAAGCTGTTTGAGTTTATGGTGCAAATTTTTATTGATGTTGGCTGTAGTATCCTAGGCTTATTTTCTAGTTAAGCGTCGTTTTTAGTTTTTTTGTTTTCTTTGCCCGAGGCATGCAAAATTCTTAAGTTGAGGGTGTTGATGTATTTTGAATTTACAACACTTTCGATGCTTAAAACTGGGAAAATAACATGGATTTAGGTGTTTATACAAATAGTGTTGTGGAGCAAATCCTGACTCGATGAACTTTGTCGGTANCTTTCGATGCTTAAAACTGGGAAAATAACATGGATTTAGGTGTTTATACAAATATGATGCACTTTTACTTTGTTTTTTAGGGAAATTTTCTATTGGAGTTGAAATGTGCAAAAGAAGAGAAAAGAATTCTGAAAATGGTTAATTACAAACTTTAGTACAAGCCGTACCTTGGAGGTACGAGCCGTACGTAGCATCCATGATAAAATTCAGCACAAGGCACTGGCCATGTACAACTCTTAGTATGAGTCATACCATCCTGGTATGAACCATTCTATAGCATCCATGGAAAATTAAAAAAATATTGCACTTATTTGAGCTCATGTTACAAATGGAAGATAGGAGTCATGATGACCACATACGATTCGAACCAAAGAGCCGTGGTGAACTTCAGAGAAAATGTGATTAGTAGATCCTAGGGTTGTATTCATGAGTCGTGATATCAAGCTATGAGCCATACCACAACATTCGTGAAAATATTCAGAGGATGCTCGACTTCACAAGATCAGACCACAATAGGCATCGTACGAGAGGAAGCTATGACTCGTAGGTTCATGGTACGAGTCGTAGGATCAGGAGACAACAGTTAAACTATTTTCCCTATTAATTTAGGAAAAAGTTCTAATTATTTGTATAAATACTTTTCTAGGTTTATTTTATAAAGACCAATCCTACTTCAACTAGGAAAAAAGAGTTATGCTTCCCAATTCTAGTCCATGAAGTAACAAGGAAGGCTTACTCTACTATTATAAATACCCTTTATTTCTATGTAATAGGAGAGGAAGTGAGAAGCCAGAAAGGAAGTAGTAGAGACATGTGAAGAGTAATATTTGTGAATTTTTATCAAGTTTTGTAGAGCAATTCTTAGGATCAAACTCTTGATTTCATCCATTGTTGTTGAGATTGTTCTTTGATATTCAAATTAGGTTTTCTTCTAATTATTATTGTAAGTATTTAATTATGTGTTTATCTATGAATGCTAATAAGAGGCTAAAACCTCCACAACTAGGGGTTGTGCGAATCATGGTGGATTAACGAAATAGGGTTACAGAAAAGCAATTCAAAACTAATGCAAAATGCTTGTATTGTATTCTCGTCATCATTAAACATTTTTTAACGGTGTACAACATTAGTACTTTCCCGAATTCTTTACTTGCTTGAACCTAGAGAAGTAGAGATTAGGAAAAGATAATTACAACAAGGCCGTGGTCTTTATGATCATTGTATTAACTTGAGTTGTGGTTGTAGGATAGTTAAATTTGGAATAAATTGATAACAGTTAGTTTGAAATCTCTCATGAAACCTAACCTGGTTATTGAGTATGGTCATCCAATAGAGACGAATTAGTCATTTTAGATGAATTCTAGTTATCAGTTCTACAAGTAATCATTGAAATTGATCACGTGTGTATACCTGAAGTAGTTATGAATCCATGGGGAACACTTACCCTAGTTATTTGGAAATCTTGATATAAATCAAAATTATAATCTTTCTTTAATATTGTTTTTCTTTGAAAGCCCCCAATTTGGAGATAACTTACCAATAAGATTAAGTACCCCCATTAGTCTAGATCTTACCTCATTCCCTGTGGGTTCGACCACAACATCTTTGTTGGGTTCTTTATTTACAACGTCTGCTTCATACTTTGTCAGGAAGTGTGAGTTTGAGTGTTATCAAAACTGGCACCGTTGCCGGGGAATATGGCTTAAGATTAGATTAATTTATTGTGTTTAACTTTTGATTGTTACTTCCTCTTTAACATTTTTGCTTTTTTTTATCTTGTCTCATCCAGGGAACCTCTTGTCAAAGCCAAACATTTAAGACAGTGGAGGATGAGTATGAGTTTCTTGATGAATTCTGAGTAATCAAGAGATCTGCGTCATGCCGCGACGTTAAATCAGGTGCTGCATGGGAGGCAATCCATGAATAGATGGTGATGTCTGAGTAGCCACAAGTATGTTCCTCTCCTAGTTTTCATATTCTTGACTGCTTTGGGGACGAAACATGTTTTTTAAAAAGGGGAGGGGGTGTACTTGTCATTTTGAGATTTTGTTGGATTTTTCCGAGGTTTTATTTTTTGTCGTGTTTCTTTTCCCTCGGGTATTCTATCTAGTAGAACCGACATATTTAGGATTTAATTTTGTGATTTTTGTTTAATTAGAACATATCTTAGGAGTATTCAGCAAATAAATTGCACAAGTTTTGAATTTGTAAGAATTGACCCTGTTTAAAAAAATTTGATGATTAGTTGTGTACTTTTTTATTGCAAAGCATGATTTGTGTAGATCTTTTTTATTTCATTTAGTATATTATAATGAATAGTTTTTGTTAGTCATGTATAAATCGGACAAGTAGAATGAATGCAAGACATGCACCATGAGTGAGTGAGGTCTAATACCTAGTTCAATACTGCATAGAGGATCTAGAACTTGCCTGGTTTATCTTTACATAGGTTTTAGGATGGTTGGTTAGGAAAGGATCATAAGTAGTTTTTGTTTAGCCCATTTTTTTAGCTTAAATGACCCTACCAAAATGATATGATTCCCTTGATCCCAATTTTGAGCATTAAATGAATCATTTTTCTTTGATTAACCAATTAATCGTACCCATTTTTATAATGAACCTGCTTTTGTCCTGGTCCCTCCTTGGAAATTGTGAATCTCAACATAGGTGAAATTCCTAAGTTGAGGGTGGCTAGAGTAGTGGTTCATAAATCTTGGGAAGGTGAAAAATGAAGAGAAAAGAAAAAAGGTGAAAAATGAGGTGTGACGTGACAAAAGAAAAAAAAACAGGAAACCAAAATTGAAAAATAAGAAAAAAAAGAGAAAGATGAATGAGAATTTGTGAAAACAAACCACACCCATACAAGTGCATAAAAAATGATGAAAATGGAGAAAAAAAAGTGGAAAAAGAAAAATGGGTGAAAAAGTAAAAAAATGGAGCTACATGTATGTATGCCGAGGAGCGATTTAGTCACTAAAAAGATTCCATATCTACCATACCCAACTCGAAAGCCTACATTACAAGAAGAATTAAGTCCAATAGTGATCCTAGTCTGACCATCTGACAAGCTAAAGTAGAGAAAATAAGTATCCAACATGCTGTATTTGGAACTTCTTTGTGAGAGTGAGAGTGTTAATTGTTTAGTCTCATATTTCATATGTTTCTATATCTGTGAGTGAGGGACTTCATTTGCTGTGAGGGTACATGGTCTGTATTTTATTCTGCCAGTTGTCCGTGTAAAAAACATAGGTGATGACTTGACTATCTGCTAATAGTTAGATGATATATCTTGATCCCTGTTTATCATGGTTTGTGGTTGCTTGATGTGCATATGCTGATTTGGGTTACGAGAAAAAGGGTCAAAAGTTGTTTGAGTTTATGGTGTATATTTTGATTGATGTTAGCTGTAGTATCCTAGGTTTATTTTCTAGTTAAGCGTCTTTTTTAGTTTTTTTTGTTTTCTTTGCTCGAAGCATGCAAAATTCTTAAGTTGAGGGTGTTGATATGTTGTGAATGTACAGCACTTTCAATGCTTAAAACTGAGAAAATAGCATCAATTTAGGTGTGTTTATACAGATATGATGCACTTTTACTTTGTTTTCAGGGAAATTATGTATTGGAGTTGAAATGTGTAAAAGAAGAGAAAAGGGTGCTTAAAATGGTAAAATTGCAAACTTTAGTACGAGTTATACCTTGGAGGTACAGGTTGTGTATATCATCCATGATAAAATTAAGCATAAGGCACTAGCCATGTCCGACTCTTGGTAAGCGACTTACCATCCTGGTACGAGTCATACCATACCAGTCGTGGAAAATTATAGAAATATTGCACTTGTTTGAGCTCATGGTAAAAATGGAAGATATGAGTCGTGATGACCACATATGACTCAAACCAAAGAGTTGTGATGAACTTCAGAGAAAATGTGATTGCCACATCCTAGGGTATGATTGTTACACCCCGTACAATGATATTGATTTGTAGGCATACGCGTGGATGGTGAAGAGTAAGTAAAGCTTGACATGTGTAGGAGAAGACTTGGAAGCAAGGTCGGATGCGACCGGCACGTGCAGGGCCAGCGCGACGCGCCAGCCAGTAGTGCACTGACCGGCGCAGCGTGCCAGGCCTGCTGGAGCCTTAGAGGTGTGGCGCCGCAGTGTCATGGCGCTTTGGGCGGCACGGGGTGCCACCCCGGCCACCACCCATGTGTATATATATAATACTTGTCTCATTTCTTTTCATTTTAAAAGTGATACCACGGCTAAGAACAGAGGGTGCATGCAATTTTCAAACAAATTTCATCCGATTATGGCAAACGCCGTCCAAACATAAATTAACTTCGGGTAAGCATTACTACAGAGTTATTTTTCAAAAATTCTCTAGCCAAATCGGAGCTCCGCCGGGTAAAAGTTTTTAGAATTATTTCAAATAGATTCCTAAACGGCCATGGGCCTTAGGTGAGTATTTCTTCCTTCTGAGCTCTTGAGAAATTATGAGTTTTCGCTGAATTATTCAGAGTTTAATGTAAGTTACTATTATTGTTAAACGTTATCATTTTTGCCGAGTTTAGTATTGAAATAAGCCCTAATTTCCAGTATCAGAGCTGCAATTGAATAGAACCACCAGTCGCCAGTTAAGACTCGCCAGTTAAACGAAGGTTGACACTTGTTAGGGTTCGGGATATGCAAGCAGAATCCCCGACTCTCCAGTCTATTCTAGTGGCTAATGAGTTCCTAGATGTGTTTCCAGATGAACTTCCTGGCATTCCCCCAAAAATGGGAGATAGATTTTTCTATAGATTTTCTACTAGATACTCAGCCTATATCCACCCCCGTATCAAATGGCTCCTGAAAAATTGAAAGAATTGAAAGAAAAGCTGAAATATTTGTTAGACAAGGGTTTTATTAGGCCGAGCACTTCACCATGGCGTGCACCAGTTCTGGTTGTAAGAAAGAAAGACGGTTCCCTACGTATGTGTATAGATTATCGGAAATTAAATAAAGTTACTATTAAGAATAAGTACCCTCTTCCCCGAATAGACGACTTGTTTGATCAGTTGCAAGGAGCGAAATATTTTTCTAAAATTGACTTGAGATCCGGGTACCACCAGGTTTGAGTTCGGGAGAAAGATATTCCAAAGACAGCTTTCAATACTAGGTATGGTCATTTTGAATTTTTAGTGATGTCCTTCGGGTTGACAAATGCTCCAATAGTGTTCATAGATTTAATGAACAATATCTTCAGGCCATACTTAGATCTGTTTGTGATAGTGTTTATTGATGATATTAGGTGTACTCCCGCTCAAAAGCAGAACATAGAGATCATTTTCGAACAGTGCTTCAGACCCTCAGAGACCGCCAGCTATATGCAAAGTTCTCTAAATGTGAGTTTTGGTTAAATTATGTAGCTTTCTTGGGCCACATTGTATCAGAGGCTGGTATTCAAGTTGATTTGCATAAAATGGAGGCAGTAAAGACATGGCCCAGACCTACAACTCCAACATAGGTTCGCAGTTTCCTGGGATTAGCTGGGTATTATAGAAGGTTTGTGGAAGGATTTTCTACTCTATTAGCACCTTTGACTAAATTGACTCAGAAAGCAGTCAAATTTTAGTAGACCGAGGCTTGTGAGTAGAGTTTCCAGGAATTGAAATACATATTGATGTCAGCACTGGTGTTAGCTTTGCCAGAAGGTTTAGAGGGTTATGCTGTGTATTGCGACGATTCAAGCGTTGGGTTAGGGTGTGCTCTGATGCACACGGAAAGGTAATTGTGTACGCGTCGAGGAAATTGAGAAAACATGAAAAGAACTATCCCACCCATTGTTCGTCGGTCTAGATGACTACACGCAAGTGCACGTGGTCAAACAAGTAGTAAAATGGCTCAAGTAAGCCAAGTATCGATCCCACAGGGACTGGGGCAAGGTAACAATCGAATCAAGTGTCAATGAACTTTAACTCTAAAAATGCAGACAACAGTTTTAAAGAAGATTTTTGGGAGTTTGTTTCCTAATTTATACTTAAGCTAAAACGAATATACAATTTGAGTCTAAACTATAGTTATGAGCATGCTGAGGCTAAAACGAACATGTAGGAAAGTAATTTATCGATACAATTTGATTAATCTTTTCTTCGGTTCCTAGTCAAGAATTATTGCCTATGGATTAAAACTCTCGTATTTAACCCAACTTAAGAATCACGAACCCTCCACCTACATTTCTGTGATAAAAATAAACTCATGTTCTAGCCATACAAAACCGATTCCGTAGTTGACTAATACGACTTTCAGGTATATTTCTATCCTGAAGGTAAATCAATTCTCAATTTTCCCAAACT
>JACEIK010002500.1:18421-45713 GCA_018107945.1 Datura stramonium
GTGTGGGGTAGTGATCTTGGGCATAATTACATGTCCGAGTGCTATTTTATATCTTAATTTAGTCATGTTTGTCAATTTAATTAATTACATTCTCATGTAATTTTGAATACATTTTTGTATGAACTAACCGATATGATTAGCCTTTGTTTTGTACGTGTAAAACACTTAGGAGGGACAAATTATGATGGTTGATGCACAAGAAGGAAGTTGGATAAGAATTGCAAGGAAGATGGCATGAAGCTGCAAAGGAGAGGGGCTGCCTAGGCCACTAGCATGCAAAGCTAGTCCATTGGCGCGCCCAACGGTGTGTCACGTAGGCAGGAGTGTGCGCGAGATGTTGTTAGGCAGTGCGCCTATGCGTTGGCGCCGTGCCACGCCAGGCCTTGTTGTGCACCATAGTTCGTGTCATGCCATGTGCCACACGCGAGAAGGAGCGTGTCGCGCCGAGCGATGCGCACCAGTGCAGCGCGAGACCTGACGAGAAGCCAACAGTCCAGTGCACCTGCACGATGCCTCCATGCCACGGAGCTGCTGCTGTGCGATGGGTAGCATGGCGCGGAGCTGGTCCATGGCCAGCCAAAAGTTGCATTTTTCCACAATGTATAAATTAAATACTTAGCTCCTAAAATTATTTATCACAGAAATATTTTGGGAAAGCAGAGAGGAGCGAAAGGAGAAGTGAAGAACTCTACTTAGGGTTCATTATTTTTCATTCTCTTTTAATTATTCTTGTAAGTACATTACTTTATTATGTTTTTGAGTAATTGTACGAATATGAGTGGATAAAACCCTTCCTCTAGGGTTGAGGCCACATGATATGAATGTAAATGCATGACTTCATCTTTGGTTCGAGTTTTTAGTTGTTTTTTGTCCTACATTCTTAATTATTAATGTTTTTATGCTTGATCACCATGAAAACAAACTCGTTAAGCTTAGGTAAAATCTTGAAAGAGTAACCCTAGGTTTGAATACAAGAATATAAGGAGCAAGTTCTTGTATTTAAGATTGGATTCATGGTTAGGATATAAACTATACCTAATTTGCCTTGCTTGGTTAATAAAATGGGATGATAGCTAGACACAAACTTAGAATTTTCACATCACTGCTCATAGAAGTAGTTGTAAAGCTAAGTTAGGTTAAATGATCAGAGGTACGAAAGTCCATAATCAAGGGCATAAATTCCGTAAACCACATCCATATTGTTAATTGCTTACGAATTAGGTCGTCACATTCCTGCTCAATGATGTAGATGTGAGATTAGTTTGTTGTGTTTAGAGGCTCGAGAGACCATGAGCACTGCATTTTAACTCTGTGAGACAACAACTTAAGTTTTCATACTTGAACCATTGTGAATTGTATCATTGCATGATTATTAGGCCTTAACTCTAGTTGCTTCTTGTATTATTTCCTGATTATTTTGTGATCACCCCTAGATTTAGTTTAAACAACTAAAATCTCTTAAATCAACACTTGTGAAATTTAATATAACACTTCAATTCGATAATTCACTGAAATAGTCCAGTCCCTGTGGGTTTGACATCCGGCTCTTAAAAGAGCCACTATATTACTTGTACGACCGCATACACTTGCGGGTGCGCTGGGGCGCAATCAGTTACCCTCAGAGTTAGCTTTTGTTCATCCCATTTTTCATGTGTCTCTCTTAAAGAAGTATTTGGATGATCCAACTCTAGTTGTTCCGGTGGATAGTATCAGTGTGAAAGACAACCTTAGTTACGAAGAGGTTTCGGTGGAGTACTGGATCGGCAAGTTCGCAAGCTAAGGAACAAAGAAGTAGATTTAGTAAAGGTTTTATGGAGGAATCAGCATGTTGAGGAATCCACGTGGAAAGCCGAAGAAGATATGATGGCTAAATACCCGCATTTATTCCCTTCTAGCTCAGTTTCAGTAGGAGGTATAATCTTTTGCCCTAGAACTCTATTCAGTTTCATATTCATTTTATGTGCCCCAGTTTCTTTTGTTTCTATGAATGTATGTATGATTCATGAATTTAGTTCAATCATTTAGTTCAAACCGGAGTCAGTTGTTCCATTAGTTTTCAGCTTATATGATCAGTATTTGAATATGATGATTGCGTTTCTATGCTTTTCTGTATGATTTTCAACATTCGAGGATGAATTCTCCCAAGGGGGAGATATTGTTATACCCCAAAATCCCTAAGACCAGACCCGAGAGTTGAAATGGAGAAAACAAGATTTTCTGCACCAAGTCACAGAATGAGTCGTCCTGTGACGGATTACCACGAGTTGTTAAGTGACTCGTGGTGTGGATTTTTGACTTGTTTGGAAATTCTCAAGTTGGGGTGACCACGGGTCGTGGTCAGCCCCACAAGCCATTAGATTACCCATGGTGAAGGGTAGTTGAAGGATGAAGGAAGCTTAGGCATTGCACTTAACAGGTCCTAACCACGACTCATTGGGAACCACCATGAGTCTTGGTTTTGTCCATGGTGACCCCCAATTGGTTTGGCAGTGAGGACGACGGGAGGTGACCACGAGTCTTGGTCACCAGTAACGAATCTTCATGTGTCTCGTGGTGACAATCTAGGTGAATTTTCCAGTGGAGGAGACGGACGCAGACCATGAGTTGTGCCCTACGACGACGACTCATCCAGTCCCTCATTGGGATTGGCAGTCCGTTTTTCTCTGCAAGTTTAGTAAGAGCTTATCCGTAATTCCTATGATCCTAAGGCCTAAACTATGTCATTTTAAGCTATGAATAGGGAGTTTTAAGAAGGGTAAGTTCATTCTAAGCCATTCCTAATTCATGCATGCAAGTTTAGAGGTTTTGGAGAAGTGATCAAGCCTAGTCTTTCATGTTTCTCATCAATTCTTCATTGGCCAATCAAGGGAGTGGTAGAATCAGTTCTTCTGAGGTATGTATGGTCATGAATGGGTGGAATTGTTCACACCCATGCCCAACTCCTCTCTAATTCATGAAATTCTATTGGTAGCTTTATGGGGTTTTATCCCAATTCTTATGAAATCCTTGTGATCTATCTATGCGTTAATCCCCTTCATTTGTCAATTCATGTTTTATGAATCATGGGCAGATTTTATCACTATTTCGATTTATAAACTTATGGATTTAAATTTCTATAAACTATGCCCAATTATGCGTATTTCATGAAAGTTCAAGTTATGATTCTATTTTGATTTTGATGTTCGTTAGCCAATTATGATTTATGACTTATGGTATAGTTTCTCTCAAATGTTTATCATGAATTTATGAATATCAAGTATAATTGAATTCCAAGTATGCATGAACTTTATGGTTTATGGATTTATGATTTTGGCCGACTCACGGGTCTTATTTCATGGCTATTTCACATATTTCAAGCATGCTTATGATTATCATGATTTTAAACTAGCCTATGAATCTCATTTATATTATCCTATGATCACTATATATGTTTTGGGAGTAGCATTTAATACCGAGTAGAATCGGGGTCCAAGCACACCCCGAGTCTCAGAACTATGTGCCAACATAGCCATGATGGGACCTCCTTTGCAACTGTCCCTTTTCCCGAATGGGCCTTTCATGAGTGATATCACACCTTTTTCATGGTTCTATCCTTGGCAAGGTACAAACACCCTCGGAGTAGGGGTTTACAGGTCGAGCTCCATGTGTGTTCATATGGGAAATGTCGGTTAGAAGAATCTCCCGCTGCTTCTCATGATTTATGTATGGTTATGATTATATACTTTGGCTCAAGTCATTTTTAATAATGTTTTTATTTTATGATTAGGATTATGAATAATTTATGAATGTTTTGAAAACCTTTGGCCTTATGTTTATACTATGATATTTACGTTATGATCATGTTGCCCTACTCTTATGAACTCTTACATGTTTTAACTGTTCCTTTTACTTACCTTCCATACTCGGTACATTCCGAGCACTTACCGCATACTCTATGCTCTATCATTTTATGATACAGGCTCTGACCTTCAAACTCAGCCCTGTCACTAGCCAGTTCCGAAGATAGCATCTAGTCTCTATTGGTGAGTCCTCATCTGTAGAGGGTGCCTTTCTATTCAGTAATATTTACGTATTTTTAGTTTCAGAATTAAAGAGTTAGTTGGGGGTATTGTCCTATCAACTCATCAGAATTAGAGGCATTCCAGATATAGATTGTATTCAGCTTCAAACTCGTGTTGTACGTTCAGATTTTATGTTATGTTTAGACTTCCAATATGATTATTATGTTGATCTTTCACTTTTATTTATTTAGTTAGAAGTTATGTTCATGCCATGGGTCGACTTGGACTCTCTCGGGGTTCCTTTTACCGTGTATCGATCTGAGCCCATGTTCGGGTCGTGACACATTGTGAACCTCAACATAGGCAAAATACCTAAGTTGAGGGTGGCTAGAGTAGGGGTGCGTAAATCTTGGGAAGGTGAAAAAGGAAGAGAATAGAAAAAAGGTAAAAAAAAAAAGAGGTTTCATATGACAAAAGAAAAAGGAAAAAAGGAAAGAAAAGTTTTTAAAAAAAAGAAGAATCAAAAAGAGAAAGATGAATGAGAATTTGTGAAAACACACCACACCCACACAAGTGCATAAAAATGGTGAAAAGGGAGAAAAAAAGGAGAAAAAGCTAAAAGGGTGAAAAAGTGAAAAAATGAAGCCATATATATGTAGTGTGAAGGAGGGGTTTAGTCACTAAAAAGATTCCATGTATACCATACCAGCCCAAAAACCTACATTACAAGCCGAATCAAGTCCTATAGTGATCCTAGCCTGACCAGCTGACAAGACGAAGTAGAGAAAATAAGGGTAAGCCTATGGTATCCGACATGCAGTATTTAGAACATCTTTGTGATGAGAGTCTTACTTGTTCAATCCCATGTTTCAAATTTTTCTATATTTGTGAGTGAGGCACTTCATTTACTATGAGGGTATATGGTCTGTATTTTATTTTTGCCAATTGTCCGTGTGAAAAGCATTGGTGATGACTTGACTATCTGCTAATGGCTAGATGACCTATCTTGATCCCTGTTTATCATGGTTTGTGGTTGCTTGATGTGCATATGTTGATTTGGTTTACGGGAAAAAGGGTCAAAAGTTGTTTGAGTTTATGGTGCAAATTTTGATTGATGTTTGCTGTAGTATCCTAGGTTTATATCTAGTTAAGCTTCATTTTTAGTCTTTTTATTTTCTTTGTTTGAGGACATGCAAAAGTCTTAACCTGGACATCCAAAAGTCTAGGTTCCTCCCTCATATCTTCAAGAACAGAGTGTTATCAATTTTCTCCCTTTTGAATCCATTGCTAAGGAGAAATTTTTATAACCTCTCAATTCATGCTCTTGGGTCCTGCTTCAATCTATACAGGGCTTTATCAAGCTTATACACATAACTAGGATACTTATGATCTTCAAAACCAGGTGGTTGCTTTGTGTAGACTTCTTCCTTTAGATATCCATTTAGAAAGGCATTGTTCACNACAGGGCTTTATCAAGCTTATACACATAACTAGGATACTTATGATCTTCAAAACCAGGTGGTTGCTTTGTGTAGACTTCTTCCTTTAGATATCCATTTAGAAAGGCATTGTTCACATCCATTTGAAACAACTTGAACTTCATATAAGATGCAAAGGTGATGAGAATTCTAATGACTTTCGTTCTAGCAACTGGGGGAAAGGTCTCATCATAGTCTATCTCTTTTTCTTGATTGTATCCTTGAATGACTGCCTTGTCTTATTTCTGGTGTTGTTTACTCTTTTCATCCAACTTATTTCTAAACACCCACCTTGTCCCTATGATGGTCCTGTAGGCAGACATAGGCACTAGGTGCCACACTTAGTTCCTTTCAAACTGATAAAGTTCTTTTTGCATAGTTATGATCCATTCAGTTTCCTTCAATACCTCTTTGATATTCTTTGGTTCTATATGAGATAAAAAGGCTGAGTAGGCATACATATTTCTAGCTTCGGATCAAGTTTCAATTCTTGAATCTAAAGGAGACATCACATTTTTCAATGGGTGAGATCCCTTGTGTTTCCAGTTTGAGGCTTGTATTGCTGATAGGTTTTAGTTATGTTGGTTGGTTGTACCAGGTTCCTCTTCTATTCTTTCTTCAGAGCCATCCATCTAACGTTCAACGTATAGAGGAATTAAAAAAATACCAAGTTTCAAACTACTTGTCTGAGAGTCAGCATCAACATCTTGCTTGATTTAATCGGATGGATTCAATTCCCCTTCTACTCCTTCACTTGGTTCCTCTAAAACTAGAGAACCTCCCCTACTTCAACTTCATCACCTTGAATGCTTTTGTCACCAGTTTTCATTGACTCATCGAAGATCACAAGCACACTTTCTTCAACACACTAATTCTCCTATTGAAGATCCTGTAATCTTTTCTTTATGAAGAGTAACCTAGAAAGATTTCTTCACTTTTAGCATCAAACTTTCCTAAAGTCTCTTTACCATTGTTGAGAACAAGACAGTTGCATCCAAATGTTGTGAAATAGATTAGCTTGGATATATTTCCATTCAACAGTTCTTGTAGGGTTTTCTCCAGTAAGGACCTAATAATACACCTATTTATCACATTACAGGAAGTGTTGATAACTTCTGTCCAAAAGCTTTTTGACACCCCACAAGCTATTAGCATTATTCTGGCAATATCTTCAAGTGTTTTGTTCTTCCTCTCCACAATACCATTTTGTTGGGGTGTTGTTGGAGTAGAGAAGTTGTGATTTATTCCATCCTTAGCAAAAAACTTATTAAAGTTTATATTTTCAAATTCAGTACCATGGTCTAATCTTATGCTCACAATCTTGTTGCCATATTTTACTTGAATCGGCTTGGCAAAGGCAGCAAACATGGTGAATATCTCATCTTTGGTTTTCAAGAACATTTTCCAAGTGACTCTGGAATACTCATCCATAATTACATAGACATATTTTTTCCTCCTCTGTTAGTAATTCTTACTATTCCATACAGATTAATATNGGGCTAACATACACCGAAAATCGCGAAAATCGTAAATTCTCATTTATGAGCTATTCCATACAGATTAATATGAGGAGATCACATGGCCTAGAGGTTCTCATATTCTTCTTAGGCTTGAATGAGGAGCGGACTTTCTTTCCTACCACACATGCATCGCATAACTTGTGATTTGTGAACTTCAGTTTGGGCAATTCACGGACCAAGTCCTTCATTACCAACTTGTTCAACAATGAGTGGCTCACATGACCAAGTCGTTTATGCCATAGTTCAGCATCATCTTCAAGGGCGTTGAGATATATCAAATCTTTCTCACTGTTGGAGCTCAAATCAACCACATAAATATTTTTCGTATCTTCAACAAGGATTACTTCTCCCATCTCAATGCTTGTAACTGTGCATGAAGTTGAGATAAATCTCACTTTGTTTCCTTTTTCTTAAATTTGAGAGACACTTAGCAAGCTATATCTCAATCCATTTACATAGAATACATCATCAACCGCATGAGTTATGGATCTCCCATTTTTTCCAATACCAAGAATGTATTTCTTCTTCCCATCTCCAAAGGATACACTCCCTCCTTGAAGAGATTTGAGTGAGAGAAAATCTTCAATTCATCTAGTTATATGCCTTGAGTAGCCACTATCCATGTACCATTTTTTATTGTCTCCTCTCATCTCACCCTACAAGTATAAATTATTGATTAGCTTTGGGAACCCAAATCAACTCTGGTCCCTTTAAGTGATTGAAAGGGTGAATAAGACTTCTCTAGTAGACTAGGTTTTCTTCCTTGAAGACCAGGTCCCTTTACTATTGCGCTCACTTCAACAAACTTCAAATTCTTTTTTAATAACAAGAATTCTAGCTTGGCAGGTATCCTTATAGTGGCCACTTTGACCACAATGAGTACACAACTAGTTATTAAGATTTGACAAATATCTGCTATAAGGGTCATAGGGAGAATTTGTTCTTTGAAAGACTACGCCTTCTCTAGAACCTATATTCTTCTTATTCACAAAAGTAAGTACTTGAGATGACCAAGTCCATCGGAGTGACTTATCAAGATCAGTCTTTACTTTGATTAGGTCTCTCTCTAGTTTCCCATTTTTCTCGAGCTGAGCAGTGAGACTCAGCTTGACTTTTGATGTGTCATGGTTTTACGACACTTTCAACTCTTAAAACATAGGAAAAATGCTTGCCTTAGGTGTGTTTATATGGATAACAGGTTCTTTGACTTTGCTTTTAGGAAAATTAGGTCCGGGGGTTGGATTTTGGAAAAAAAGTTTATAAGTGCAGAAAATAGCTTGCTACAAGTCATAGTACAAACCGTTCCATGCCGGTACGAGCTGTACCTGACACCCGTAGCAGAACTTCAAGGAACTTGCATAAATGCTGAGAAAAGTACGACTGGACAGTACGAGCCGTGCTAAGGGTCTGTGATAGAGATTCAAAAGATGTGCACCTGCAGAGATCATTGTACGAGCAGAGGCCATGAGTCTTGATAAAAAGGTACAAGTCATACTGATAGAATCATGGTGAGATTCATAGGATCAAATACTTGGCATACTCAGGGAACAAGTGGATTTCACGGGTCATACCAGCATGGTACGAATCATATGAATAACCCGTAGGAGAATCATCATAGATGTCAGATTTCAAAAGTTCAAGCCATGACTGTTACTATGACTTATAGTGATACACCACGAGTCATACCAGTCACTCATACCTGAGAAGACCAGAAGCTGTAGAATTGTAATACGAGAGCAAACCACGACGCATAGCAGCATGCAATGACTCGTAGGTCATCCCGGCGGCAGAATCCCTGTCAATTGAAGAAAGGATTTCATTAATTATATAAATACTTTTCTTTTATTTTTATTTAGAATAAATCGGTACTTTTTCATTGCAATTGTGTTTTTGAGTTTCCTAACACTACTTGGAGAACAAACACACCAAAACCTTGATCTAGTTCACCATTGTGTTCTTGATTTTCGAAGTTTGATTGTGCAATTGATTACTGGGTTGTTTTTCTTCCATCAATATTATAAGTTTTTAATTATGATTTCTTTCATGAATTCTACTTTCTTTCTTACAAATCACAACTAGGGTTAGGGGAACAATGGTGGAATAACAAACGAGAATTAACACAAAGTGATTCTAAACCAATACGAATGCTTGTATTGTTCTTTTCTTCATGATTAATGTTTCGTAATGATGTGAAACATTATGACTAGCCTGTATTCACTATTTTCTTGAACCTAAAGAAGTAAAGATTAGAAAATGAAAAGAACAATAAAACCTTGAAAGTAATTTTCATTGAATAACTTGAGTTGCGGTCGTAGGAAAGTTAATTTGGAATTATTGATAAAGGTTAATTGAAATTGCACATGAGACCTATCCCAACGATTAAGTATAGTCATATAATAGGGGCGAATCAGTTGTTTGGATTAATATATTTTATCAATTCTACATGCTAAGTATTGGGACAGATCACCAGTGTAATAATTCGTCCTAGTTAAAAAGCCATGGGGAACACTTTCCTAGTTTATTGCATAACTTTGATAACAACATCATTTCATAATATTGCCACTTGATTATTTCTCTGCAAACCCCCCTTAGGAAATAATTGAATTAAAAGCCAAAATACTAGCAGAGTCTATATCTTGACCGTATTCCCTGCGGGATCGACCCCAACCTTAGTTGGGTTTTTTATTAACAACGACTGTGTTATGCTTCTTCAGAGTTATAATTTGAGTGTCATAAAAATGGCACTGTTACTGAGGAATACGACTTAGGATTAGATTAATTTATTTTATTTAATTTTTCTTTTGTTTTTGTTTTATTCAGGCTACTATACAGTAACGGCCAACCACTCTGAGTAGTAGAAATCTTCTAATTTGAGAGCAACCTCTGTGACAAGACCTATGGAGGATAAGAGGTCCCTGGTGCCCCTGGAGGAGAGGCTGGGTGTCGAGACACTAGCATCCCTACTTATGAATCTTGATGAGGAGGATGTCCAGGGGTACGCAGAGATGGTAAATGCACTGAGGTCCTACAACTTTAGGCTGAAAAAGTTGGACCTTGATCTAAAGAATCATGCGACCCCTCCAGCAAAACCTTCAGCCGAAGTACCACTAGTCTTGGAACTTAAAGCTCTACCTCCACATCTAAGATATGAATTCTTGGGAGAGAACAGCATGTTGCCAATAGTTATTGTTGCAGACATTGTAGAGTGGCAAGTTGAGGCCATAGTATTAGTTTCGAGAAGGTTCAAGAAGGCAATTGGTTAGACCATAGCTGACATCATCGAGATCCCTCCAAATATAAGTACCCATAAAATTCAACTTGAGAAAAATAGTGTACCAAGTATAAAGCATCAGCGAAGATTGAATCCACCCATGCAAGATGTGGTGAAGAAGTAGATTATCAAATGGTTGGACATTGGTGTTGTCTCCCCCATTGCTGATAGTAAGTGGGTGAGTCTGGTACAATGTGTACCAAAGAAGGGTGGAACTACGGTGGGGCCAAATGAGAAGAATGAGCTAGTCCCAACAAGGCGGTCACAGATTGTCCTATTTTCATGGATTATATAAAACTCAACCATTGGACAAAGAAGGACCACTTCCGATGCCTTTTGTAGACCAGATACTTTATAGATTGGTAGGCATAAGATGGTATTATTTTTTATGGTTACTTGGGGTACAATCATATCTCCACATCCCCAAAGGACCAAGAGAAAACCACCTTTACCCGTCCTTATGGGACTTTTGCTTTCAATAGGATGCCCTTTGGATTATGCAATGCACGTGCCACATTTTAGCGCTGCATGGTGTCCATCTTTTCAGACATGGTCAAGTACACCATTAAAGTAATCATGGAAGATTTCTCGGTCGTGGGTGATTTCTTTGAAGATTGTCTTGAGCACTTGAGCAAACTGCTTAGTAGGTGTGAATAAACCAATCTGGTACTCAATTGGGAGAAGTACCACTTCATGGTGAAAGAGGGGATTGTGTTAGGCCACAAGATTTCAGGAAAAGACATAGAGGTGGACAAAGCAAAAATCGAAGTTATAGCTAGATTGCCACCACCTATGTTTGTCAGAGGTATTCGGAGCTTTTTGGGGCATGTAGGTTTCTATAGGAGGTTCATCAAAGACTTCTCAATGATTGCAAAACTCTTATGCAAACTACTTAAGAAGGAGGTAAAACTCACGTTTGACGACGCATGTTTGTAAGCTTTCAAATGCCTGAAAGAAAGACTTACCTCAACTCCCATTATCGTGGCACTAGACTGGTTTCTTCCATTTGGGGTGATGTATGATGCCAGCGGAGTTTCCCTTGGTGTGGTATTAGGATAAAGGAGACCAAAAATATTTCACCCCATCTATTATGCCAGAAAGACACTCAATGCATATTAGAAGAACTATACGGTGATTGAATAGGAATTGCTAGCAGTGATTTTTGCATTTGAAAAGTTTTGGGCATACTTGCTCAGAACTAAGGTGATTGTCCATACTGACCATGCAGCACTACAGTATTTGATGTCAAATAAGGATGCTAAACTGAGGCTAATAAGATGGGTGTTGCTCCTACAAGAGTTTGAGTTTGAGATAAAGGATAGAAAGGGGACTAAAAATTAGGTGGTTGATTACTTTTCTAGATGGAGGCAGAGGCAAGATCGAAGAACGAGGCTGACATTGATGATATTTTTCCAGATGAGCAGGTGTTGGCTACATCACAAGATCTAATCCCATGGTTTTCTGCAAATTATTTGGTAAGTGACATGATTCCTGCATAAATGACCTTCCAGTAAAGGAAGAAGTTCCTTTTCGATGTACGAAGATTCTATTAGGATGAGCCATATTTGTTTTGTATTTGTGTAGATGGGCTAATTCGTAGATGTGTCTCATAGGTTGAGATGCTAAGTATACTGGATTCCTACAACTCATCCCCAGTTGAGGGTCATCATAGTGGTAGCCATATTGCACATAAAATTATACAGTGCTAGTATTGTTGGCCCACAATCCATCAGGATACTTACGATTTTGCCAAAGCTAGTGACCAATGCCAAATACCAGGGGGAATCACTCGTAAGCATGAGCTACCATTAACCCCAATCCTAGAGGTGGAGTTATTAAATATGTGGGGTATTGAATTCATGGGTCTATTTGTGAGATCGTATAGGATAAAGTATATTCTGGCGGTTGTGGATTACATATCAAAGTGGGTGGAAGCCATTGCATTCCTTAACAATGGAGGAAAAAGTGTTATAGCATTCCTAACGAAGAACATATTTGTAAGGTTCAGTACTCCTAAAGCCATCATCAATGACAGTGGGTCTCAGTTTTGTAATCGCCTCTTTAGAGCTTTTCTTGAAAAATACGGTGTGACACATAAGGTGGAAACACCTTATCATCCTCAATCAAGCAAACAAGTAGAGGTCTCCAACAGGGAGATTAAGACTATCTTGGCTAAAATAGTGAACACCAACCTAACGGACTAGTCTAAGAAGCTGGATGATGCACTCTAGGCATATCGAAAAGCATATAAAACCCCTATTGGTACACCATCATATTAGCTAGTGTATGGCAAGTCATTCCATCTACTGATAAAGATTGTGCACAATGTATTATGGGTACTCAAGAAATTGAATTTGGACCGGAATGAAGCTTCCAAGTTGAGGCTGGATCAGTTACATGAGTTGGATGAGTTATGACACCAGGCCTATAAGAGTGCACCCATATATGAGGAAAGAATGAAGATATACCACGACCAGAAGTTTGCAAAAAAAGGACTTCAATGCTAGTGACCTGGTCCTGTTGTTTAACTCCAGACTCCATTTGTATCCAAGCAAATTGAAGTCCAGATGGATGGGGCCATATAGGGTGGTGGAAGTGTTTTCCATATGGTGCCATTGAACTGAAGAACAAAGATGGCAAGAGGTTCAAAGTGAACGGCCAGAGGGTGAAGCAGTATTTGGGAACCACAGATAAGGTGAAAGGAACTAAGTTGGAGTATCTTAACGAAGCCTGAATAGTCAAGAGACTCGTGTCGTACCATGACATTAATCAAGTGCTGCATGGGAGGCAACCCATGGGTGGTTGGTGATGTCTGAGTAGCCGATAGGAGCCGCTAAAGTTCCACAGGTATGTCCCTTCCCTGGTCTTTATTTCACTGCTTTAGGGACAAAGCATGAATTTTTTTTGGGGGNAAAGAAAATGCCTTAACATGGGGGTGTATCTATTTTTGTGTATATATATCTATTCGTTTGAGAGTTTATGTGGCCATGTTTCTTTTTCCTTGGACATGCTATCTAGTAGAACTGGCATGTTTAGGATATTTTTGTGTTTTTTAACTTGGAGTAATCTAGGAATACTTAACAACCAATAAAATGCACATGTGTTTGAGTTTTGTAGTTTTTGAAAAAATGACCACTTTTTTAATTTTTTTTATTAGATGTGTGTGCTTACTGCAAAGCATGACCAATTGATGATCTTTTTATGGAATTTGATAGATTAGCATGATTAATTGTAGTGTAGCTGTACATAAGCCAGATAGGTAGTGCGATATAACCCTGTACTATGTGCGAGTGAGTTCTTACCTAGCTCAATATTGTGTGGGTGATCTAGAACGAACTTGGCTAGTCTTTGCTTAGGTTAGAAGATATTTAATTAGGAAAGGATAATAGGCCATCTTTTACTTAGCCAACTATTAGCCTAAATTACCTAACCAAATGAAATATGTATCCCTTGATCCAAATGTTTGAGCCTAAATTGAACATTTTCTTTAATTAGCCCATTCACCTTCCCACTTATTTATAATGAACCTATTTTGACCCTGGTCCCTCTTTGGACATTGTGAACCACAACTCAGGCAAAATGCCTAAGTTGAAGGTGGCTATTGTAGGGGTGAGTAGACTGTGTGGGGGAAAGAAAAGGAGAAAGGTTAATCAGTAAAAAGTTGGGTGCGGTGTGAAATAAAAAGAAAAAGAAAATTTTGAAAATTAAAGAAAGAAAAAAGAGAAAAAGTGAAAAAGAAACCACACCCAGAAGTTAAATGATGAGTAAAAAGGAGAAAGGGAGAAAAGGGTAGAAGTGAAGCCAAAAGTTGTGTAGTACCAAGGAGGGTAAGTCACTATTGTCCATATTTACCACACCCTTCCCTAAGCCTATATTACAAGCCAATAAAAGTCCTATAGTGATCCTAACTTGATTGTATGAAAAATCAGAGTAGAGAAAATAAGGGCAAGATTATGGTATCACCTGTGCAGTGTTTGAACTTCTTTATGAGAGAGAGATTTGCTTGATATTCCCGATTTCTTATATACATATCATTGTGAGTGTTTGGGAATTCGTTTGTTGTGAGGGTACATGGGTTGTATTACATAATACAGTTGTCTATATAAATAGCATTAGTGATTTCTCAGTTGTCTGTTAATAATTTAATGTCATTTCTAGATCCCTTTGTGTCATGATAGTTGCATGTGTACACAACAATCCTGGTTTTGAGTGTTTGAAAGAAAAGGGTGTCCATGTGTGCAAATTTTGATATTGTTGGTTGTGAGTCTTCTATTTTACTTTCTAGTTAAGCTTCATATGTGTAGTAGTGTTTTTATTTGCTTGAGGACATGCAAAAATTTTAAGTTGAGGGTATTGATATGTCGTGGTTTTACGGTACTTTCGATACTTAAAACATAGGAAAAATTCTTGGACTTAGGTGTGTTTATACGGATATGAGGTTCTTTGACTTTGTTTTCAAGGTAAACAAGTTTGGGAGTTGGATTTTGGAAAAACTGTGCAAAAGTGCATTAAATGGAATGCTACAAGTCACAGTACGAGCCGTACTATCCTGGCACAAGTTGTACCTAACACCCATAAAAGAACTTTAGAGAATTTGCATAAGTGCTGAGCAAAGTATGACTGGACAGTATGAGTCGTACCATCAAGGTACGAGCCGTACTAAGGGTCCATGATAGAGATTCAGAAGATGTGCACTTCCAGAGATCATTGTACGAGAAGTGGCCACGAGCCGTGATAACAAGATACGAGTCATACTGATGGACTTGTGGTGAGATTCAAAGGATCACGTACTTTGCATACTCATGGCACGAGTGGATTGCACAGACATAGCAGTATGGTACGAATCATATAAAGAACCCATAGGAGAATCATCAGAGATGTTAGATTTCAGAAGTTCAAACCACGACTGGTACTAAGACTCATAGTGAAACATCACGAATCGTACCAGTCACTCGTACCTAAGAAGACTAGAAGCTGCAGAATTGTACTACGAGAGCAGACCACGTCTCATAGAAGCATGCTAAGACTCAGAGGTGTAATACCCCAAAAGTTCCTAAGACTAAGTTCAGGATTTTAAAAGTGTTCAACAGGAGAAAGCTCCATTTTTGTCTCAGTATGATCAATGGTACAAGCCGTATGAGGATGGTACAATTCGTAGGATGACCCATAGTAAAGTTTAGTAGTTGGTCTTCGAAACTATGAGTCCCCACTACAAGTCGTGTTGTATGGGTAGGACTCATTGTCACGACCCGAACATAGGCCCAGATCGAGACACAGGACAAAGAACCTCTAGAGGCTCCAAGTCGACCCATGGCATGAACATAACATCTAACTCATTCAATATAACAGAAGATCAACATGAATAACAAAGTGGAAGTTTGAACAGAACATAACATTTGAATACATACATGAGTCTAAAGCTAAATACAAACTATGTCTGAAAAAGCCTTTAATACTGACGAGTTGATGGGATAAGACCCCAACTAAATCACTATAGTCTGAAAATTGAAAAGACGAAATACAACTGATAAGAAGGGCCCTCGCAAGATGAGAACTCACCAACTGAGACTAAGAAGCTAACCCCAGAAGTCTGACCAGTGGCAGGACTGAGTCTGGATATCGGGGCCTGTATCATGAAACGATACAACAGAGAGTATGCGGTCAGTATGTGAAATGTACCGAGTGTGCAAGGTAAGTAAAATCGCTAAGTAAGTAAAATCATAATTCATGCATATTACAAAACGTAATCAATATAAGATTCTGAGAGTAGGGCTTGCATGCTATTTTCTGAAATCATGATCTGAACATAACTGAACATCATAACTGAATCGAATGACCCAAAGCTGAAAACTGATAATCATAAGAAAAACTGAACATTGGGTGAAACCTGCTAAAAACATAATATCATGACTGATGTACACGCATAAATGAAATCATGAGGAATAATGGGAGACTCGTCATTTAACCAACATTACCACCAGAGCTTACGTGGTCCCAACTATCACACTCAAGTGAGAAGCTGTCCAAATCTTTGGCAGGTCTAAGGACTCTACCATGATATCGATATCAAGCTGAAGGCCCCTTGGGGGCAGGGTAAGCTCACAAGGGAGGTCCTAAATAATCTAAACATACCTATGTAGGTGTGTATTTTTGAGGCGTAGAGTTGACTAACCCTTAGCCTACTCGGTGCTAGAGACTACTCCCAAAAACATGCATATACTCTCCATCGTCTAGTGACGAAGATGACTCATAACATACATACATAAATCTTAAATCATCATAAGGAGCCTTGGCTCAAACCATACCACAAGATGAACATAATTAGGAGTCTAGACTCCAAACCATGTGGTAAGCTAATTCATGAGATCATAAAACATACTTAATCATATGGGCTTTCCCAATACTTACACATGCTTGAAATCCACTTGATTCACTTTGAAAACATGAACATAGACATGGGTAATTTGAAATAATACTTTCTTCATAAACATCTCATCATACTTAAACATATATCTCATGGATCTCAACTTTTATGAACTTTCATGGATGGGCATCATACTTTAGAAAACTTGAAAATAAATTTATAATTTAAAATATTGTAACATATGCCCATTCATGATAATTCAACATTGAAAACATGCTTAGATCATACCCGTGATTGAAACTTAAGAAATTCACACATTGGGTAAAAATCTCATAGATTCATCAATTAGAATTTTCATGAATTGAGAGAGGATTGGGCATGAGTGTGGAAAATTGTACCCATTCATAGCCTTACATACCTGAAGAGATCTGATTTCACAACTTCCTTGATTGTCCAATGGATATTTGGGGAAGAACCTTGAAGAAACTAAGCTTGATCACTCCTTAAACCTCTAAGCTTGCATGCATGAATTGGAATAGGCTTAGAATAACTTAACCCTTTTAAAAACATACTATTTTAAGCTTAAAACACGAATTTTAGGACCCTAGGGCTTAGGATGACGATAATACCCTTAATGAAATTTCTAAAAGAATTGCACTGCTAGTGGAAACGGGTGTCACAACAGACCATTATTGGCTCCCACGATCTGTTACACCCCTCGCCATCTCATCCCTGATTCTGGCCTCAGGTCCCCTACCACGACCGCAGGACGAGTTGTTACAAGCTCCGATGACCTATCGCTGCCAATCGTCGTCACCACTGCCCTATCCTAGGATTCCTCTCAACAGACGCTAACAACGGGTTGTACCATGACTCATTACTTCCTCCCTGATCAAGACCAACCCCACAAGAAATCCCATTCAATGACTTGTTACAACAACCAACGGGTCGTTCTGAGACCCGTTACTTCCCAGTCCGATTTTGCAGCTTCTCACCACGGGCACCTTCCACGGGTCGTTATTCCCACCAACGACCCATACAATGAGTCATCTTGATAAGATTTTTAGATTTTTCTTCTACTTTTAATTTCAACTCCCGAGTCTAGTCTTAGGCACTTCCGGGATATTACACTCGTGGTATGGATCATAATAAGAACTGGGACTTTCAAGGTGTTGATTGTACCAGTGGGAGGTACGACTCTTAGGTAGTAGTTAAGGGTCATAGTAGGATTCGTTAAATTCTTAGAGGAGTGATGTTTTGGGACTTTTTCAGTACGGAAGGATACCACGACTGTATGTCGATTGTACAGACTTGTGGTACGAGTCATAGCAACTAATAGTTTAGTTTTTCCTGCAATTTCATTAAGGGTATTTCCATAATTCCTAAGCTCTAAACTACGTCGTTTTAAGCTCATATAGGAGGATTTTAAGAGGATTTAGCCTATTCTAACCTATTCCCTCCCTATGCATGCAAGATTAGAGAATTCCTAAGGAGATCAAGCCTAAAATTCTTTAAGTTCTTCTCCAATTCTCTTGGGCTTTTAAGGAAGAGTGTAGAATCAGATGACCCAGGTATGTAGGGCTATGAATGAGATATTTCACCTCAATCTCATGCCCCAATTTGTCCTCAAGTTTATGAATTCAAATCTTAAAGTTAGGTCTATGATCTTATGGGGTTATAATCCAATTTCATAAAATTCTCTATGATTTGTTTATGGGTCAATCCCATTCATGTTTTAAGTGATCTTTTAAGATTAATGGGCGTGTTTTATACTTATTTTGAATTAAAGTTCATGAATTCTAGTTTTGAAATTATTATTCCCAATTATGCAAGTTTCACGAAAAGTTAAGATTATGATCTATGTTTTCAAGTACAATGAGATGTCTAACATGAAAGAATGTTTCTGAATTGCCCATGTATGAATCCATGATTTTTTACTATCAATTCTATTTCAAGCATGTTAAAGTTTGGGCAAGCCCACATGATCTAAGTATGTTTTCATGATTTTGTTCAATTTTGTGATGTTAGCTTACCACGTAGTTTTGGAATCTAGACTCCCACTTTCAGCTTGTGATATATTTTGGGCCAAGGCTCTTCATATTCAGATTTCAGACTATGTATGTAATTTCATGATCATCTTCATTGAAAAATGATGGTTCAGCTTTGTTGAAAAATAATGGAGATCATATGCATGTTTTTGGGAGTAGTGTCTAGCACCGAGTAGGCTAGGGGTTTAGTAAACCCCGGGCCTCAGAACTACGCGTCAATGTAGGTTTATTCAGATTCATTGGGACCTTCTTTGTGAGCTTTTCCTGCCCCCAAGGGGCCTTCAACTTGATATCGATATCATGGTAATGCCTTTAGCCCTGGAAAAACTTTCAACGGCTCTGCCCACTTGAGTATAATAGTTGGGATCACGTAAGCTCTATCGTAATTATGCAGGTTACATGACAAGTCTCTCATTGTTCCTCATGATTTCAATTTTTCATGTTACTTAGTTATGATATTATGTTTTCAACAAGTTTGACTCAATGTTCAGTTTATCAGTTTCACTTATGATCATCAGTTTCATCTTTGGGTCATTCAATTCAGTTATGTTTAATTATGTTTTCAGATATTAGCATGGAAGTCCTTACTCTCAGAATCTTATGATGTAACGTTTCATGTTATGCATGTTTTTACTTTTACTTATGTAGCCTATTTTACTTACCTTGCATACTCAGTATATTTCAAGTACTGACCGCATACTCTATGTTGTATCATTTCATGATACAAGCTCGGACATTCAGGGTCAGTCTCTCCACTAGCCGGTTATCAGAGTTTAGTCTAGCCAGCTTGATTGGTGAATCCTCATCCTTCAAGGACTTTTAGATGTTTGAGTTATCGTCATTTTAGTTTCATATTTCTACTTAGCTAGTTGGAGGTGTTATTCCATTAGCTTGCCAGTATGTTAGAGGCTTATCAGACATAATATCATGTTTAGCTTCGGATTCAGTGTTATGTTATTTCTATTGTGTAAATATTTTATCATTCAGACTTCCTCTATTTCAGAATTTAGTCTTCCGCTTTATTTATGTTAAGCTTCAATTTTTATGTTCATGCCATGGGTCGACATGGAGCCATTTATGGTTTTAAGTTCCATTTCTAGATCCAAGCCTATGTTCGGATTGTGATAAACTTGGTATCATAGCAAAGGTTCAGTGTGTCGTAGGGAGTTTGAAAGACGCCTTATGTGGAGTCTTTTACATGGGTGTGAAGCGCGCCACACTTATGACGAAGAGACTATGAAATGTTTTAGGAAATTTTCCTTCTTTCATGATCTATGTCGTGCGATGAAGTATCTCTCTATCATTCTAACTCGTGCTATACGCATTTGCAGAATCATGCCTCCACGCTGAGTTAACGAAAGAAGGAACGGCAACGGAAATGGAACTGGCCATGAGAATGGAAATAGAGATGGGTATCATCAAGCCCCACCAGCCCCGAAGGATCATGTGCCTGAGAAGGTTTCCCATGCTGAGTTTAGGGCAGCCATTCAGATGTTGGCACAGGCGTTGACCGCTCATGTTAATTAGCAAGCAGTGGCTCACATTCCTCAGAATGGGAACGCAGCAACGGCTAGTGTTAGGGATTTTCTCAAGATGAATCCCCCTGAGTTTCTTGGGTCGAAAATGGACGAGGACCCACACGAGTTCATTGAGTAAATTCAGAAGATCACCCAGATTATGGGGGTGACAGAGGAGGAGTGTGCAGACCTAGCCTCCTATCAGTTGAAGGGGATTGCTCATATTTGGTACAGATAGTGGAAGGATGGCCGAGGAGTCAGAGTGGGTCCCATTAGTTGAAATGAGTTTCTCATCGAATTCTTGGACCGATTCTTTCCCTGGGAGATGAGCGAGATCAAGGCAGTAGATTTTGTGAATCTAAGACAGAACAATATGATAGTCCAAGTGTATGGTCTAGAGTTCACTCGCTTGTCCAAATATGAGAAAGATGAGCAGGTTTGTGAATGGGATAGTGGACTACTTAGTTGCAGGACCGCTATGCTCCATCAGGACATCAACTTCTACCGACTAGTCCTATATGCCCATCAGGTGGAGGAAATGCAGATAAGGGAGAGGGAGAGAGAGGCCAAAAGGGCTAGGACAGATACTTTTGGGTTCTCCCAACAGAGGTCGGGTGGTGGACATCATCAGCAGTCCCACCAGAGATCATCATCTCCAGCACCGTCAGCAGCCAGTGTGCCATCCAGATCAAGGCATGACCAGAGGGGATGGGCGCCAGGCTCTCGAGGTCAAGGGAATGGGTTAGTGGAGCCTAGAATTCTAGGATGTGACAAGTGTGGTAGGAGTCACACCAGTCAGTGCTTAGCAGGAACAGATGTATGTTTTGGGTGTGGGAAGCCCAATCATATGCTCAGAGATTGTCCAAAAGCCCAATAGAGTTAGGTTAGAGGTTGAGACCTAGCCACCAGTTCAGCAGCTCCACAAGCAAGGTGCATCCACTAATGCAGGTGGTGGTTAGTGTCAGAACAGGTTCTATGCCCTCTCATCTCGTCAGGAGCAGGAGGTCTCCCCAGATATAGTTACTGGTATATTACGAGTATTCAATCTTGATGTTTATGCATTGTTAGATGCAAGGGCTACCTTATCTTTTATGACGCCCTATGTTGCTAGTAGTTTTGGAGTCAGTCCCGAAATCCTATCAGTTGCTTCTCAGTCTTTACTCTAGTCGGTGATTCAGTTATAGCTCGACGGCTATAAAGAAATTGCCCTGTCACAGTCCTTCAGAAAGTCACCTCAGCAGATTTGGTAGAGTTAGGCATGAGAGATTTTGATGTTATCTTTGGCGTGGATTGGTTACATGCATATTATGCCTCTGTGAATTGTAGAACCCATGAAGTAAAGTTCTAGTTTCTAGGTAAGCCAGTCCTAGAGTGGAAGAGTAGTTTACTTGTGTCTGTAGGTCATTTTATTTCATAACTTAAGCCTAGAAAGATGATTTCTAAGGTTGTGTCTACCATATTGTTCTGGTTAAGGATGCTATGTACGAGACCCTGACTCTCCGGTCAGTTCCTATAATGTGTGAGTATCCGGAGGTGTTTCTAGATGATCTACCCAGAATCCCTCCCGATCGGGAGATTAACTTATCTGAGCTAAAGGAGTTGAAAAAATAGTTGAAAGATCTCTTAGACAAGGGTTTCATCAGACCTAGCAAATCCCCATGGGGTGCACCAATTCTTTTTGTGCGAAAGAAGGACAGTTCTCTTCATATGTGTATCGACTACCGGTAATTGAACAAGGTTACAGTCAAAAACAAGTATCGTCTTCCCATATTTGATGATTTGTTTGACCAACTTCAGGGTGCTAAGTGCTTCTCAGAGATAGATCTCAGGTCCGATAATCACCAGCTTAGAGTTAGAGAGAGTGATATCCCAAAGACAACCTTCAAGACTCGATATGCTCACTATGAGTTTGTAGTTATTTCTTTTGGACTAATGAATGCTCCTGCAGCTTTTATGGATTTGATGAACAGGGTGTTCAATCCATATTTGGACATGTTCGTGATTGTATTCATAGATGACATTCTTATATACTCTAAGAGCGAGGAGGAGCATGCCGCTCATTTGAGGATTATGCTACAGACTCTTAAGGATCACCATTTATTTGCTAAATTCAGCAAGTGTGAGTTTTGGATGAACTCAGTGGCATTTTTGGCTCATGAGGTTTCAAGTGATGGTGTGTAGGTGGACTCCCAAAAGATAGAAGTTGTAGAGAATTGTCCTAGACCAGTTAATCCTTTGGAAATCAGGAGCTTCTTAGGTTTAGCTAGCTACTACAGAAGGTTTGTTAAGGAATTTTAATCCATTGCTGCACCGTTGACTAAGCTGACCCAGAAGAAAGTCAAATTTAAGTGGTCGGATTCTTGTGAGAAGAGTTTTCAAGATTTAAAGGCTCAACTCACTTCATCCTCAGTATTGACCCTATGTAAGGGTATAGATGGATTTGTGGTGTATTATGATTCCTCTAGGGTTGGACTTGATTGTGTGTTGATGCAGCATGGAAAAGTCATTGCATATGCCTCTAGATAGCTTAAGACTAATGAGAAGAATTACCCGTCGCACGACCAAGAATTGGCAGCAGTGGTGTTTGCACTGAAGATTTGGAGGCACTATTTGTATGGCGTGCATGTAGATGTGTTCACAGACCATAAGAGTCTTCGGTATGTGTTTACCTATAAGAACCTAAATATGCGACAAAGGAGGTGGTTAGAGCTTCTCAAATATTATGACATGAGTGTCCTTTATCATCCGGGCAAGGCCAATATGGAGGTGATGATCTTAGCAGGCTATCCATGGAGAGTGTTTCTCATGTGGAAGATGGAAGGAAAGAGTTGATGAAGGATCTACACCGGCTTACACAATTAGGAGTTCATCTTGTTGACTCGACGGATGGTGGTGTCATTGTTCAGAACGGCTCAGAATATTCCTTGGTGGCTGAGGTCAAGTCTAAACAAGATGAGGAACCGATCCTGGTAAAGTTGAAGGATGTGGTTCAAAATCAGAAGGTAAAGGTCCTCTTACAAGAGGGAGATGGTGTACTTCATTTGAGGGAGTGTATGTTGCACGAGGCTCATGGTTCTCGATATTTCATACATCCAAGCACCACCAAGATGTATTGTGACCTACGGAAAGTCTATTGGTGGAATGGTATGAAGAAGAACATAATGGAGTTTGTGGCTAAGTGTCGAAATTACCAACAAGTGAAAGTGGAGCACCAAAGACTAGGAGGTGTGCTTCAAGACATCAGTATTCCCACTTGGAAGTGGGAAGAGATATATATGGACTTCATCATAGGTTTGCTCGTACAGGTCGACAATATGACTCGATTTGGGTGGTTGTGGACAGGTTGACTAAAGCAGCTCATTTTCTATCGTTCAAAACTATCGATTTAGCTGAGGACTATGCCAAGTTGTACAGCCAAGAGTTAGTTCAGTTGCATGGTGTTCCCTTGTCCATCATATCAAACAGAGGTACTCAGTTCACTTTGTAGTTTTGGAAGTCATATCAGAAGGGAATTGGTACTCAGGTCAAGCTTAGTACAGCTTCCACCGTAGAGGGATGGTTAGGCCGAGCGAACCATTCATACTTTTGAGGATATGTTGAGGTCATGTGTGATTGACTTCGAAGGTAGTTTGGATGACCATTTGCCTTTTATCGAGTTTACTTAAAATAATATTACCACTCCAGCATTCAGATGGCTCTGTTTGAGGCTCTTTATGGGCGGAGATGTAGATCACCTATTGGTCGGTTTGAAGTATGTGAGGCTACATTGATAGGGCCAGATTTAGTCCATGAGGCTATGGAAAAGTTCAATTTATAAAAGAAAGGCTAAAAACAACTCAGAGTTTTCAAAAGTCCTATATGGATGTGAGGAGGAGAGAACTTGAGTTTGAAGTTAATAATTGGGTGTTCTTGAAGGTATCTCTTATGAAGGGGGTGATGAGATTCGGAAATAAAGGGAAGCTTAGTCCCCGATATGTTGGCCCGTACAAGATTGTAAGACGTGTTGGCAAGGTGGCCTATGAATTGGAGTTTCCCTCAGAGTTGGCTTCTATACATCCATTCTTCCATGTGTTGCTCTTGAAGAAGTGCATTGGTGATCCTGCATTAATTGTTCCAGTGGAGAACATTGGTGTGAATGATAACCTTAGTTATGAAGAAGTTCCGATTGAAATTCTTGATTTTCATGTTCTGAAGTTGGAGGAACAAAGAAGTAGCTTCAGTAAAGGTTTTATGAAGAAATCAGCTAGTTGAGGGAGCTACATGGGAAGACAAAGCAGATATGATGGCTAAATACCCGCAACTTTCTCCTTCCGGCTCAGTTCCAGCTTGAGGTACCAGTTTCCTCCTTAGTACTCTATTTAGTTTCATGTCTAGTTCATGTCTCTCAGTTTCCTATATGTTAGTGCATGTATGTGTGATTCATGAATTCAGTTCAGTCATGTGCTTCAATCCGGAGTCAGTCACTCTGCCAGTTCTCAGCTTCAGATGTTCAGTATTTGGGATGGCAGGTTTGGGATGGCAGATCCCTTCCCCAGTTACTCAGTATGCTTACCCACATTCAAGGAAGAATGTTCCCAAAGGGGAGATATTATAATACCCCAAAAGTTCCTAAGACTAAGTTCAGAATTTTAAAAGTGTTCAGGAGGAGAAACCTGCATTTTTATCTCAGTATGATCAATGGTATGAGTCATATGAGGATGGTACAGCTCGTAGGATTACCCATAGTAAGGTTCAACAGTTGGCCTTCGAAACCACGACGCCCCACTATGAGTCATACTGTGTAGGTATGACTCGTTGTACGGATCGTAACAAGAACTGGGGACTTTCCTGGTGTTGATTGTACGAGTGGGGGGTATGACTCGTAGGTAGTAGTTATGGGTCATAGTAGGATTTGTGGAATTTTTTAGAGGACTGATGTTTTGGGACTTTTTCAGTTCGCAAGGATACCACGAGTTCTACTCGATTGTATGACTCGTGGTACGAGTCGTAGCTGCTGACAATTCAGTTTTTCCTACAATTTCAATAAGGGTCGATTGTACGACTCGTGGTACAAGTCGTAGCACCTGACAGTTATGTTTTTCCTGCAATTTCAATAAGGGTATTTTCATAATTTCTAAGCTCCTAAGCCCTAAACTACGTCGTTTTAAGCTCAATTAGGAGGATTTTAAGAGGGTTTAGCCTATTCTAATCTATTCCCTCCCATGCATGTAAGATTAGAGAATTCCTAAGGAGATCAAGACTAGAATTCTTCAAGTTCTTCTTAAATTCTCTTGGGCTTTTAAGGATGAGTGTTGAATCAGATTACCCAGGTATGTAGGGCTATGAATGAGAGATTCCATTCACTCTCATACCCTAATTTCTCCTCAAGTTCATGAATTCAAATCTTAAATTCAAGTCTATAATCTTATGGGATTTTAATCCAATTTCATGAAATTCATTATGATTTGTTTATGGGTGTAATGCCCCGGAAGTGCCCAAGACTAGACCTAGGATTTAAAAAAGAAAAGTAGCAGAAATATGGAAAATTTTCTCAGAACGGGTCATGGTACGGATCGTTGGTGCCACTAACAACCCGTTGGATGTGTCCATGGTGAGGTACTGCAGGTTTGGAGTTGCAAGTAACGGGTCTAGGAATGACCCATTGTTCGATATAAGGACTCGTTGGATGGGGTCATTGTGAGACTGGTCCTTTTTCTAGGAGGAAGTAACGAGTCGTAACATGACCAGTTGCAGGTAACAATGGGCCGTTGTCAGTAGTCGTTTAAAGGGATCCTAGGTTAAGGCAGCGGTGACGATGACAGGTAGCAGCGAGTCATTTGAACTAGCAACGAATCGTCTTGTCCAGTCATTGTAGGAGATCAGTGACCTGAATTCAAGGTGTAGCAACGGGAGGTAACAACGGACCAAACTGACATCCGTTGTCACTGGCAGGTCAGTTTTTTCAGGAAATTTATTAAGGGTATTTTCGTCATTCCTAAGCCCTAGGGTCCTAAACTACGACATATTAAGCTCGAAATAGGGAGTTTTAAGAGGGCCAAGTTCATTCGAGGCTCATTCACATTCATGCATGCAAGTTTAGGGCTTCGAAGGTGATCAAGCTTAGGTTTTTTACAAGTTATTCCTCAATTCCCTTTGGGCTATCAAGGAATTGGTGTAATTAGTCCATCTCAGGTATGTAAGGTTATGAATGGGTGAATTTATTCACACTCATGCCCAATCCCTCTCTAATTCATAAAAATCAATATATTGATCCTATGGGGTTTTAACCAATGCATGAATTTTCTAAGTTTCTACCATGGGTATGATCTCATTATGTTTCTATTATTGAATTATGATTCATGGGCAAGTTTTATGATGTTTTCAATTATAAATCATATTTTGAAGCTTTATAAATTAAAATGTCCATCCATGAAAAGTTCATGAAAGTTGAGATTTTTTATGAATGTTCAAGTATGATGAGATATTATTGATGAAAAGCATATTTTTTCAAGATACCATGTTTATGATCATGTTTTCAAGAGAATTAAATATTTTCAAGCATGTTTAAGTATTGGGCAATGCCCATATGTTCAAGTATGATTATGATTTCACGAGTTAGCTTACCACATGGTTTTGGAGTTAAGTCTCCCAATAATATTCAGCTTGTGGTATGGTTTGAGCCAAAGCTCCTCATATATGATTTCAGATTCTGTATGTATATGATTATTCAACTTTGTCAATAGACGATGGTCAGCTTCATTGAAAAACAATGGAGAGCATATGCATATTTTTGGGAGTAGTGTCTAGCATCGAGTAGGCTAGGGGTTAGTCCACCCTATGACTCAGAACTACGCGCCAACGTAGGTTTACACATATGTACTTTGGGACCTCCCTTGTGAGCCATCCCCTGCCCCGAATGGGCCTTGAGTTTGATATCGATATCATGGTATCGTCCTTAGCCCTGAAAAGGCTTTGGACAGCTCTACCTACTTGAGTATGATAGTTGTGACCACATAAGCTCTATCGTGGTAATGTCGGTTACATGATGAGTCTCCCATTGTTCCTCATGATTTCAGTTATGCATGTTTATCATTCATGATATATATATATATAT
>JACEIK010002500.1:83875-98987 GCA_018107945.1 Datura stramonium
ACTTTTAAATTCTATTACTTAAAATACGTCCAAACCCAATAGTCTAAGTCTAATTGCTTATATGTGGTGTGACATATTGTCGATTTTTTTATTTTCTTTCGTTAAGACATCTATCTACTCTTCAATCATTTGCTTCTTTGATTTTTGAAGGTTGACCATTCTATATAAAGTTGTATATTATTTCTGTGTGGATATTAGACATGTGAAGTGGAAAACCCTCTACATTTATGCAACTTAAACATGTTAAAACTTTGGAATAGTGTTGAAAAATAATAGAAGATTCAGATACATTCACCTCGTGATAGTAGAGAGAAATTTGTTATTTCCTAATGTTCACTTGAAATAATCATCTCATATCTCTGTTGTTTTACTATTATTAATTTATCATTAGCTAGTTATAAATCAAACCAAACCGAACCAAACTGACAAGAACCAAATCGATGGTCCAACTAAATTGAGTTGGTTTTGGTTTTAATCAAAAACCGACCCAAACCGAATCATGAACACCCCTACAGGAGGGTTCATCCTCAAGAAGTCTCTAATCTGAGCCGCCGCTGCATTGCCATTCTGTGGGACCTACGCAACCGCCTACTGGTTGAACTGAGTGGTCAGGGCCTGCGCCAACATCTGAATAGCCGCTCGAAACTCAGTGTGGGAGGCTGGCTCTGGTGCCTGGGGCTCTTGAACAGGTGGGGCTTGCAGATGCCCATGGTCATTTCCACCTCTATGGCCTTCATCATTTCCACCTCTGTGGCCTTCATCATTTCCATTCCTCCTTCCGTTCAGTCTTCTAGGAGTCATAATTCTACAATCGCAAATCGCACAAATTAGAAGGATGGAGAGACTTTTCATCGCACGACATAGAATATGAAAGAAGGGAACATTTCCTAAACGTCTAGTAGCTTCTTAGTCATAGGTGTGGCGCGCTTCACACCCATGAAAAAGACTCTAGTTAATGCGGCTTTCATACACCCTAGGACACTTCAAACCTATTGCTCTAATACTATGTTTGTCACGACCTGAACGTACACCCGGATCGTAGACACGGGACAAGGGACCCTGAGAGACCCCAAGTCAACACATGGCACATGCATACATCAAATCTCATTTAATTACGCGGAATACTTAGCACATACAAGCAAAAACGTAAACATAGAATAAGACCAGAAAATACTAAGCGTACACATGAGTTGAATAGTACATATTGTCTAAAAGCCTCTAATACATAAAATGGGTTAATGGGAAAACATCCCCAACTAACCCGACCAATGTTGAAACATAAATAATGTAAAAGTCTGTCAAATGGTCCTCGGAACGTGAGGACTCACTAGTAATCAGAGAGCGTAAGCTGATATGGACTAAGGATGAGGATGAGCCTGAGATCCGGACCCTCTATCATAAAATGATACGGCATAGAAAGTATGCGGTCAATACGTGGAATATACCGAGTATGCAAGGTAAGTAAAACGGACGTTAAAAGTAAAATAAACTCGTAATTAATCATGGGAGAAGGACATCATGCTTGTATCATAAACTTCGTAAGAAAACATAAGGCTTAAGACTTTCAAATCATTCATAAAGCGTTCATAATCATAATCGTAAGTAACTTTATAAAAACATAACTTGAGCCAATTACATAAATATAGAAATGCATAAAACATGTGGAATAATGGGAGGACTCGTCTTAACCGACACCATCATGGTAGAGCCTTTCATGATGCCCCAAATCTCACTCAAGTGGGCAGAGCCGACCCTGGCTTGCTAGGCGAGGGCTGTGCATTAGGCGTGATATCACATTGGAGGGGATCATTATCAATACAATATATCATTAGAAACCCATGGTGGCATGTGGTTATGAGACACCGACATAGTCCTTTGAACGTCGGGCTGCTTGGTGCTAGACAAGGCTCCAAAAAACATGCATATAGGCTCATACGTAAATCAATAACATCATGCATTAAGATTCATTGTCTATAATATAACATTTATCATCATTGATCCCCTTTAAAACATGTTTAGCCAAGAATCATAGGCCCTTTTCATCGACCAACATCATAAATCGATAAATCATATAATTCGCTTCATAAATCATCAATCATTTTTAAACATGTGGCCATTACCCAATACTTCATCATATTCAATTCTTTCAAAATATGCACATAAACATGGGTAACTTGAATTCATGCTTTTTTATCATCAATAAATTCAAAATATTTAATATTCATCATAAATTATAACTTTCATGAACTTTCATCAATGGGCAATGTAGATTTAAAAGATTGAAACATCATATTTTTAGGAAAGATAATATAAAACTTGTCCAGCATTTATAATTCCATAGCTAAAACTCAGTTAAATCATACCCATAAAGATAAATCACTTTTTCATGCATTTGGGTAAAACCCCATAGAACTTGAATAGGAGGATTCATGATTTAAATCAAAATTTGGGCATGGGTGAGGAAGAATTTCACCCATTCNTTGGATCCACTGCATCATATCATATCTCATATCCTTTCAACGACTCATCAGGATGAGTCGTTATTTCAAACGACGAGTCATTGGATCGGCCATCGTCAGCTCCTTGACCAAACCTGACTTTCCTTTCCATAAGCCTCACCACGAGTCGTGGTGGCATCCAACGAGTTGTGGTCCCCATCCGTTGTATGCACTAAAATTCTCAACCCTCAAACAACGACTAGAAACAACGGATTGTTGCCTCTCATAACGAATCGTGGGATGCCCCGTTGTTTCCCCCTCAGCCTAAGTCCTGTCCTTCCAACGACTGGTAATAACAACTCGTTTTTCCTGACAAGAGTCGTTACACCGTCCGTTGCCACCTCTTCTTCCGTGAACCCCCCATTCCATGTCTGCTTTCGACGACTCGTGGTATCCACCCACGAGTCGTTGAGTCGCCCGTCCTGTGATGTTTTTGCCATTTTTCTGCACTTTTCAAATTCAACTCCCAGGTCTATTCTTAGGCCTTTTGGGGGTATTACATATCGATATCATAGTATCACCCTTAGCCATGGCAAGGTTTTGGATGGCTCTGCCCACTTGAGTATAATAGTTGGAATCACGTAAGATCTATCGTGATTATCCATGGCGTTGGGGCATTGGATATTCTTCCTTCCNGTATCACCCTTAGCCATGGCAAGGTTTTGGATGGCTCTGCCCACTTGAGTATAATAGTTGGAATCACGTAAGATCTATCGTGATTATGTCAGTTACATGATGAGTCTCCTATTATTCCTCATGATTTTAGTTATGCATGTTCATTAGTTATGATATTATGTTTTCAACAGGTTTGACCCAATGTTCAGTTTATTAGTTTTACTTATGATCATTAGTTTCAGCTTTGGGTCATTTGATTCAGTTATGAGATTCAGTTATGTTTAATCATGTTTTCAGATATCAGCATGCAAGTCCTTACTCTCAGAATCTTATGATGTAATGTTTTATGTTATACATGTTTTCAGTTTCACTTACTTAGCATGTTTTACTTACCTTGCATACTCAGTACATTTCGAGTACTGACCGCATACTCTATGTTATATTGTTTTATGATACAGGCTCAAACATTCAAGGTCAGTCTCTCCGCTAGCCAGTAGAGTTTAGTCCAGCCAGCTTGATTGGTGAATCCTCATACTTTGAGGACTTTTAGATGGTTGAGTTATCGTCATTTCAGTTTCAGATTTCTAGTGATCTAGTTGGAGGCATTATCCCATCATCTCGTCAGTATGTTAGAGCTTTATCATACATAGTATCATGTTCAGCTTCGGATTCAGTGTTATGTTATTTTTATTGTGTAAATGCTTTATCATTCATACTTCCGCTATTTCATAATTTAGTCTTCCACTTTATTTATGTTGAGCTTCAGTTTTTATGTTCATGTCATGGGTCGACTTGGAGACATTTATGACTCTAAGTTCTGTATCTAGATCCAGGCCTATGTTTGGGTCATGATAGTAGGTCATCCTGGTGGCAGAATCCCTGTCAATTTATGAAAGGATTTCATTAATTATATAAATACTTTCTTTTTATTTTTCTTTAGAAGAAACTGATACTTTTTCATTGTAATTGTGTTTTTGAGTTTCCTAACACTACTTGGAGAACAAACACATGGAAACCTTAATCTAGTTCATCATTGTGTTCTTGATTTTTGAAGTTTGATTGTGCAATTGATTATTCAGTTTTTCTTTCATCAATATTGTAAGTGTTTAATTATGATTTCTTTCATGAATTCTTCTTTCTTTCTCGCAAACATGAGTAGCTAAACCCTCCATAACTAGGGTTGTGGGAACCATGATGAAATAACAAACTAAGATTAACACAGAGTGATTCTAAACCAATACGAATGCTTGTATTGTTCTTTTCTTCATGATTAATGTTTCTTAATGGTGCGCAACATTAGGACTAGCCTTGAAAGTAATTTTTATTGAATAACTTGAGTTGCGTTCGCAGATAAGTTAATTTGGAAATATTGATAAAGGTTAATTGAAATTGCTCATGAGACCTAACCCGATGAGTTAGTATAGTCATCTAATAGGGGTGGTTTAGCCGTTTGGATTAACATAGTTTATCAATTCTACAGGCTAAGCATTGGGATAGATCACGAGTTTAATAATTCGGCCTAGTTAAGAATCCATGGGGAACACTTTCCTAGTTAATTGTATAACTTTGATAACAACACATTACAATATTTTCACTTGATTAATTCTCTGCAAACCCCCTTAGAAAATAATTGAACTAAAAGCCTAAATACTAGCAGTATTCTATATCTTGACCATATTCTCTATGGGATTGACCACAAACTTAGTTGGGTTCTTTATTGACAACGACTGTGTTATACTTATTCAGAGGTGTAATTTGAGTGTTATCAACATACTTAGGTTTATTTTCCACTTCGAGCTGGATTCCACTACAGGCCTACTTTCCTATAGATTTACTTTCCAAGCACTTGTTAAGCTTATCATTTTAGCATGGAATTATCTCTAGATGCCTCCCTAAGCTCCTCTTTTAGCTTAGTGACCTTGACACCCATAGTGTTCTTTTCTACTTCAGATTGATCTAGTTCAATAGCTAACATGCCCTTCTCGTTAATAAGACCTTGATATGAATATATTAACACATTAGCAAGAGCTCTTAGTTCCTTCTAAGAATAAGTTTTGAGGTTCTTTTGGATGTTAAGAAAATTTACCTCTTCGGCGTCCTCATCATTTAATTTTGCTATTAGTGCAAGTATGGACTCAAATTTTGATGGTATATCATCCAGAGTAAACATAAATGTTTCTTCTTGATCATTTCCTTCCTTAGATTTTCTGGAAGTATCCCCCCCAGGTAGCCATAGCTTGCTTCACAACTATCTCGGCAGTGTCTCTTCCTTTGAACCTGTCTTGTACCCTGTTCCTTCTTGGTGACTTCTCAGTGTTGTTTTAATGATGATCCTACTTATGAAGAGGATACTCTTTAATGAAGTGTACAATCTTTCCACACTTATGGCAGTAGTCATTTCCCTTCTGATATTTGACGGTGTCCCCCTTCTTCGCAAAGTTTCCCTTCTTCCTCACTAACTTTTGAAATTTGTGAGTGAGATAAGTCATGTTGGATTTCTCTTCACTGGAGTCACTCTTTGTAGCTTTAACACAAGGCTTTTCTTCCTTTTTAGTTCTCTTCTTTCAAGATCCTATTGTTTCTTTAGCTCATAAGTCTTGAGGTTACTAATTAGTTCATCCATGGTGAGCTTTCCCACGTCCTTGGCTTTTGAGATGGCATTGAACTTGCTTTTCCAGGAACCAGGTGGTGTTTTTCTTAATAACCTCATCCAAATAGTGAAGCTCGTTAATTAAGAAGGTGAACCTGGTGTGCATTTCTTGAAAGGACTCTCCCTCCTTCATCTTGAAGAGGTCATACTGTGTGGTTAGCATATATATTTTTGATTGCTTCACCTGGCTAGTTCCTTTATGGGCAGTCCACTATACTTCCTAGATCTCCTTGGCAGTCTCACAGGCAGAGATTCGATTGTACTCATCCGGATCAATACCACAGATAATGAACTTCTTAGCTTTGAAGTTCTTTTCCATAGGTCTCCTATATGTATCATTGTACTCCTTTCTTGTCTTGGGGAATACTTTACCACCCTCTTCTTCTGGTGTCTTCATGGGTACAAAGGGTCCGTCACATATAACATCCCATAGCTTTGAATCTTCAGGCATTATAAAATCGTGCATCCTCGTCTTCCACCATTTGTAGTACTGGTCATTGAATTTGGGAGGTCTGGAGGATGATTATCCTTCTTCTAAGTCTGGTGGTGCAGCCATTTAGTAGATCATTTCTAGGTTTTAACCTTTTAGAAAGAATTTGCTCTGATACCAATTGACAGTTTGCGTGAATCCACCAAACAGTATAAAGAACCAGGTTCCTCACCTAGTTCCACAGTCAAGAACAGAAAGTAAAGAAAAACACAACATTCATGTGGAAACCTCTTTGTCCAATAGAGTAAAACCACGACCTACCCTAGTAGAATTTTCCGAATTCCACTAACGGCCAGGCAAAGTTTTAGATTACAAACTATTACAACCTAGGAATTAAATTATTAATCCCTTCCCCTTTACAATACTTCTATTGTAAGCCATGTGCAACTCCACAAAGAAAAACTAGGCTAACTCTAGCCTACTTCAAAGGCTCGAATACAAATAGAAATGACCTACAAAAGGCCTTTCAAAGAGGAGTACGTTTACAATATTAGAACAAAAGATCAAGATTCAACAACCTAGAACTTTATATACTGCACGTGGATAAGGAGCTAGCTCTTCAAGGTTGTTGCAGCTTGTCTTTAGGCAAGAATGGAAGCTTTTCATATGAAGACTTGTTCACTTTTTGTATGACAAAACTCAACCTTCATCTTGCCTTGTTCCAAGTATATGAGAGGATGAGAGAGGTGGAATGTTTGTCCAATGGTCCATAGATGGGACCGCAACAATTTTGTCACTATGTTGCGGTGACAGTGATAGTTGTAGCTGTAAAACTTCTTTTACAGCTGAATGAGTTGACTTTGACTGTAAGGAACCTAGTTTCTCAATAAATTTATCAAATCATCAAAACAAGCGCATAACATTTTAAAGTCTATACTTCATCATTAATAAAATTATTTTAAAAAAAATATGGATCCGCAGATAATATATATGTTCACATGTTTTTATAACTCACTTTAAAATATTCATAAGATTAAAATTTAACATCTTACAATGTAAACAATTATATTAATAATATGACATAAAACACACGGTTCAAAAAGACTAGTAATAAATAAAAGCATGGTCAATCTTTTCTAAATAATTTTTATGTTAACCTAGAATGATTTTCAAATAAAACTTACTTCAAATTTTTTTTTTAAAAAAAAAGATATGTCCAAATTGCAGATAGAAGAAAAATAAAAAAAGCTGAAACGATGGTAGAGAGAAAAGGTCAACAATGTCATATGTAGAGTAATAAAGTGACTTCAAAAAGGTCAGATTTCATGCATCCATTACTTACCAGAAACGCTCCACCCTTTTGCTAATCCCAAAAGTCTTCTTCTAAAATCTCTAAAATTCAACCCTACTGTTTACACACACGCACACACCAAAGTTTTTCTCCATCTTCTTTCTCTCCAATTCTATTGGCTTTCCCATATTCGATCACATCGCTCTCTGGTCCAAAATCTTATTTGTTCTCATATACACCTATGTGATTATCATTCACCACCCCCTACCAAAATAGAAATGTCACTTCCAAAGCATGGCCACAGATTTTTCAAGTTTAGGATCCCATCAATTATATTTCTTATCAAAACCCCACTTTTTTGAATTCCATGAATATTTGTTGTCTACTTTAGATATTCCGTTAATTTTTTGATTGCATCCTCACCTCTTATAGTTGCTTTTGTGTCAGACTTATCAGGTTTTTATTCCTCTCTCTCTTTTTCGTTCCTGAATATATTAAAGACAAATGATTTTTGGGGATTACGAGTTTTCACGTGAAGTTGTAGGGATGGCTTGGATTATGCTAAGGATTGATTACTCAAGGCTGTTTTGGCTGTTGTTTGGTGTTTTCTCTTACGAAAATCACGAAGGAAAGCCTCGGATTTCATAGCATTAGCTTTACCCCCCTCTCTCTCTCTCTCTCTCTCACTGTCACTCTCTCATCAAGAGAGAAACACTTATATTTTTCAGTTTTTTGGTCTGATAAAGTTTAGTGGTAATCACCAGTAGTTGCTTGCTAGATATATCCTTCAAAAGAAAAAGAAGAAGCTTTTCTTTTGGTGTATATAAGGTTTTGATTCACCATGCATAAAGTATTTGGGCTTGATTTTAATAGAGCAAACTCGGAGTTGGAATATGTGGAAATGGATTCATCTAAACGCTATGGACGTGTAAGTTTTTCATATCTTTTTCCTTAATGGTTCTTGCTTAATTTGCACTTAATCAATTTGATAAATTAAATTTAAATCATCCAATCTCTTTGATAATTACTCTACCTATTATGAATAAGATTCCTCGTTTCTTCTTTTTCATTTGATTTAATTTTCTCGAGTCTAAACTGCTTCAATCGGATGCTTTTGGATTTAAAAGTTCGCAATTCTTTTGTCATACAAAACAAAATCAAAAACAACAGGTGCGAATGAAATAATTGAAATCTGCCTCAACCTAGCTAGTCCTATAATCACTATTAAGAAATTGGTGTTTTCTAGTCATTTGATTATCCCCGAAAATAACAGGCCGGCAAGTGTTAGTTGAAAACATTTAAATGGCAGACCTCATCATTAGTAATTAAGAAGCATGTTGTGAAGCAAGTTGACTTCTAGAATAAATAATTTTTTGTCAGTAGTACACAAGGGGACCACTAGAGTGGTTCTTCCCTTGATAAAAGATTCCATTTTTATTTAATTTTCGTAGGTGACGAACCCAACCAAACTTGTGTGGTATAGGGATTTTGGCCAATTGACTTTTGGAATCTTCAAAAGAAAACAAAAAAGAAAAGAAAAGGAGAAGTCCTAAATTAAGCTAGCAAATCATGTTTGACTATAGTTCTACTGTTAGTTTCCGCATTCTAACTTTAGAGCGAATTAAATACTCATTCATTCTTTTTTTTCTCTCTGATAGATGGTCAGAACTTCATCTGGATTCGAATCCTACTGAGAGGTCCACTAGAGATCATAAATTATTTAAAAAATAACAAGATCTTTCAAATTCTGAAGTATTATAAAGACATGATACGATGAAAAAAACTCAATTTAATTATATAGACAATATTAATTAATTGAGATTAAGTTTTATCCATATTAGTATGTTTTCTAGGAGTTTTGTAGTGATTTATAAGTGGAAATGAAGAGAAGTACCTGTGGCACAATAAGCTTAAATAGAGTGACACTAACAACAAGAATTTATATAGCCGATGATAACTTGCTTGAGATTGATATATCTTAGTTAATCAACTTGCAGTTATGATTAATGTCAATGTTTTGCAGTTCAAAGACATCCTTGGGAAAGGAGCAACAAAGATAGTATACAAAGCATTTGATGAGTTACTGGGAATGGAAGTAGCTTGGAACCAAGTGAAACTCAATGATGTCTTTAGGTCACCGGAAGAATTACAAAGGCTCTACTCAGAAGTTCATCTCCTCAAAGAAATTGATCATGAATCCATCATGAAATTCCATGCATCTTGGATCAATGTTGAAGGCAGAACCTTCAACTTCATTACTGAAATGTTTACCTCTGGCACCCTTAGAGAGTAATATATCCACAACCCACCTAATATTAAATTATACAAACATATATATTTTATCCTAAGAGAGAGTATATACACTGATAATGTAAAGAATTTACTGATAATTATTACATTTTATATGATTCCTTGTTGTAGTGCTAGCTAACATGTACATGTTTACTTGATCATGTAGGTATAGACACAAATACAGGCGAGTAAATATACATGCAGTTAAGAATTGGGCACGCCAAATCCTCAAGGGTCTTGCTTATTTGCACGGTCATGATCCTCCAGTTATACATCGAGATCTCAAGTGCGACAACATATTTGTCAATGGACATCTTGGCCAAGTCAAAATTGGTGATTTAGGATTAGCAACCATACTTTGTGGATCACACCATGCTCATAGTGTCATAGGCAATTACCTGACTTTACTATTTTTATTTTTCCACTAATCTATATATTGGCTTGGCCAAAACTCATGTACTGATCGATTGGTCTGTCATTGTGCTCCTTAGGTACTCCTGAGTTTATGGCACCAGAATTATACGAAGAGGATTATGATGAACTAGTAGATGTATACTCTTTTGGCATGTGTGTGTTAGAAATGCTCACTTCCGAGTATCCATACAGTGAATGTTCAAATCCAGCTCAAATATACAAGAAAGTGACCTCAGTAAGATCATCAGCCTGGTTTCCATATTTTATTTTCATTTCAAATATTTACACAATCACATTACTTAAAGTACAGTTATAGATAACTCTAATATTAATTTGAAAAAAAATGGTAAAGTAATATTATGTAATATTGTAAAATATTTTTATCAACAGGGAATACTACCAAAATCATTTTACAAGATCAATGATGCAGAAGCCCAAAGATTTGTTGGAAGATGCTTGAGTCCTGCTTCTGAAAGACCATCTGCTTCTGAGCTATTGAGGGATCCATTCCTTGCTGTTGATGAAGATGAAGATTTATCTCCTGTCATAAATTTGCCATGTCAAAAGTTTACGCCAGACGGAAAGCAAAATGTAATACCTTCTCATCCTGATGACTCAGTACTAGGTGGCACAGACATGACAATCACAGGAACAATGAATCCTGAAGATGATACCATCTTTCTCAAAGTACAAATTCTTCAAAAGAACGGTATAATTGCTTCACCCTTTGGTAAGATAGATCAAACAATGTATCGTAATCCAACATGACCCAATCTCCATTTGAAGATAAAATATCTTAGCCTAACTCAACCTCATAAATTAGCTCATCAGGAGAAGATAGTCCATATCCATATATGCAGATCACAATTAATGCGGGACTCTAACCACTCTAATACCTTCTTCATGCCCAAGCCTAACTGAAGTGTGGATCAGGAGCCCACACACGAATATATCTGGCCTCTGATACACCATATAAAAATATGATACTTGGGTCTAACTCAATTCCAAAAACTAGCTCATAAGAGGAGGATTACTCAAGTCTATATAAACAAACCACCCGTCGATTCCTCAACCAACATGGGACTCTAACGCTCTCATTCTTTTTCTTTTCTTTTTTTATTATTTTAATTTTTTGCAAATAAGATGTTGAAAGTTAACGTATTTTTCTTAAATTATTTGCTTAAGAGTTTTCTATTTTACATATTACTCCCTCCGTTTTTATATATTACTCCTTCCATTTCAAAATAAGTTGTGTTTTTAGCTCATTCACGCCCCTTAAGAAAACTACTCATTCCTAGAGAGGAAAATGTATATTTACCCACTTATCCTTAATAAATATTTTGAAAAAAATGTAATTCTTTATTTTTTTCTTGATTATGTAAAACTCTCTCCATTTAAATAAGAGTAAAATTGGAAGAACATCATTAATATCTTCTTGATTATATAAAACACCACTTATTTTCAAATATGATTTTACACGTTTGGATATGGGTTGCATTTTAACTCTGGTTACACTATTCTAATCCTTTTGACTCAATAAGGCCTCGAATTTAACCCATTGACGTAAGTCAACAAATGGGTCATAATCCAAACTTATTTAAGCTTTGAAGAGTGACTAAAACTGAGTTGATTATTCCAGATACTGAAATTGTGTATATTTTTAGGGGAAGCGAGGAATATATTTTTCCCTTTCAACATTTGTAATGACACAGCATTGGAAGTGGCCACGGAAATGGTGAAGGAGTTAGACATAACAGACTGGGATCCTCTTCAAATTGCTGATATGATTGACAATGAGATTTCTGCTCTGGTTCCAGCATGGAAAAAGTCACACTCTTTTCAGAATTATGAACAACAACATAGCTTCAACTACACAGAAGAAGATGATGATGAAAACACTCGCCATCCATTCTATTACATTTCCTCCCGTTCTTCTTCCCAGCTTTCTCTCCCTGATCTCCTCCCTTCATATCACTCCACATTCCATCAAGGAAAATTTGACCAGGATTGGCTTCAAGGTTTGTGCGCTTTCTTCTTCCATGTTTAAGTCCATAGTACAATGGAAGTCATTTTCTATAAAATTAAAAAAATATATATATTTTTCATGAAAATAATCTCAGTGGTCTGTCAAGAGTGAAAAATATATATTAAAAATTAATAGTACTAGTGTTAATAAATCAGAGAATGTGTTGACGAGATTTTTTGTATTAAAGATTAATAAGAATACCTAAATAGAGTTAAAAGTTAAGTTAATTAAGGAAGTTACGTTCCTAACATTCTGCTGTAAATATTGAGTTCCATAGGTCAATCCAAATGCATTATCTTAATTTTATTGCATGTACTTAATGTCCCATGGTCTTATTTATTATTCCTATTGCAGACGACTTGAAATTGTACGATGATTCAAGTTCTCAGTGCTCGATGGACTCCTACAACAACTTCAATTATTTTCATGAAAATGGAGCTGATGATTATATGAGTTCCAAGAAAACAGAATCTCAATATACTCAGAAGGCAAGCAAAAGTAGTACAAGGTTTTGTCCTGAAACAAGCATGTCCAAGAATCAAAACACAACAATATTAATGAATCAACGTCAGAAATTGACTAAGGTACGATCACTAGTTGATATACGCAGTCAATTGCTGCATCGTTCCCTTGTAGAAGAGATAAACAAGAGGCGATTGTTCAAGACTGTTGGTGCTGTTGAGAATATTGGCTATCATCATCCTGCCATCGGAAAAGGACATGACTTAAGTTGGTAACGCTCATTGTACTGCTCCTCCAAGGACATCAACTCTTTCTTCTTTCTCCTTATTTACGCTTTTGTCAAGTCCCTTGCTACTTAAAACCTTGATGAAATAAATTATTCTTCGTGTGATTGTAAAATATATTATATATTCACTCTCAAACTTTCAACTTTATGTTTATGTGAACTACCATTTCCCTATCATATCCAATTATGCTAGCTGCTACACAATTGCGGAAATAATTACTTGTTCAATTGTAGAAGAAGTCTAATACATTACTTGAATATTAGTTATTTGTAGGAGAAGTCTAATACATTACTTGAATATTTGTTATTTGTAGGAGAAGTCTAATACTTAGTTGCAGGAGGCTTTTTACCATTTCGTTTAAGTGGCTATGAAATCCCTATGGTTAATAAATTTTAGAGACAAAATTTCAACTATACTTTTAACATTCATGTTGCCATATTCTTCAGTTCGACATATGGCAATGTGTTTGAATTATGTTTTAGGTTGAATTTAAAGTTTCGATGATTGACAAATATAATAAATATTATACAAGAACTAATTTTTAAACTTGTCTCAAATAAGGAGCTCGTAGTATCTATGATAGACAAACAACTACTAAAAGAACTGTCACATCCGACCTTGAGCCTAGGTGAGACCGACACTTGATGCCTTAGCTTCCCCAAGCTAACCAACTAACATAATCTTATCATGTGACATATGTGGAATACGATGAGATAAATTCATATCATAAGCAAGATCCTTTAAAAGAAAGAAATTCCATTCATAAGCTTAATTTAAGTCGAAACTGAAATATACAGTAAATATAATGATTTGCCAAGTTTACATTATTGAACATTCTAGACTCATCTAATCTATATATGAAACCTCCAACATATCATGAATAAAATATCTTATTAGGACAAAGCCCACAATATTCATAGCTATCTAACTCTTGCTTGGTCGGCCTATGATGTCATACTGAGTACACATATTATCATACTCATACTATTCTTGCTGCATCTTTTAATACATATCCTAGTACTAGTAGGTCGTGCTAATCCTCTATATGATGCAGAGTCTTTCAGAAGTTTTAGTGAGCTACTTGGCGATCAGAGCAAAACCCGACTTTTTCTATCGATATCTTTTATCTATGTATTTTTACTATTTCAGATGGTCTTGTAATGTGAAACAAATGTAATAAGATCTTAGATGCTCATATACTGGTGACACCAGATCTTGGGTATATTTTGTTATTTCCGCACTTTTATTCTATCTATGAAAACTTAGATTTGAGACTTTACTTTCATAATACTTGTGTACTTCCATAGTTTGATTTGTTATTCAATTCGGGTGAAGGATTGACTTATCCATCTGTGGATTATGGTAAGTATCATTATGACCTAAGATTTTGAATCGTGTCACAACTATATGGAGAAAATAATAAATTATATATATTTAAAGAAACACACGTATTAAAAGTAGAAATTCCTAAATTTAAAAATTAATATACATAAATACCTATCTTACACTTCCATACCCTGCTTTAAAGAAACAAACCAACCCACAAAAATAACCAAAAACAAAAAAACACCACGCTTAGAAATAACCCTACACAATTTGAGAAAAGAAAACATATTATTTTTCAATCCATACTATTAATTTTCAATTCATCAATCTGTTAACTCTGTTAAGAACATGTATAATATTTTTGCCTTGGACTATATAATAGTTTATTTTTGGTTATGGAAACTGGCATCTCCGGTATTTTGCTAATTCTGTCATTTTCTCTCTTTTCACACTTCTGTTAAATAAATGGCCAAACACATAGACAGTCACTTCAATTTATTCGAAAATTTCACGTAACCACCTGAGCCCAACCTTAGACCAATTAAACACCTGAAGTAATTGATTGAAAGTGTATCATTTAAACATGATTGCTCAATTAATCAGCAAACTGAAATGCGTGTGATGCACACGCAATGAGGTGGCAAAAAAACCAACTTAACAATGCCACGTGGCTTTGATTTCAAATAAATAAATAAATAAATAATTTTGAGACCCAAAAAAAATTCAATTCACAAAATTCTTCATATTTAGCCGAAACTATCAGACTCGGTTGTTCACTCTCACCATCTCACTCCTCGAGCACCTTTCTCAGCCACAATAAA
>JACEIK010002500.1:119934-143192 GCA_018107945.1 Datura stramonium
ATAATAATAAATAAATTAATTAATTAATTAAAATAATGATAATTGTTATTGAAAATCATGTTATTTCTAAAATATGCATAGTGACGTCAATGCAAAAGATCTTTCTGTCGAACTTTTATACTATGACATATTTGTGAAGCGAAGTGAACATACTTTGTCCAAAATCCTTCTCTTGTCCGATGTGTTAGTTGGTCATATACTCTCTAACGCCTCTTCATATATTCCCGCAATGATGCCCGTAAAATTTGTCCAGGTTTCTGTCATAAGAGGTGTACTGAATTCTAGTCATAGTGAGATGATCCTTGTATACACTGTATACATATCTCAGAATAAAATGAGTCCGACATGCTTCCCGAATACACTTCTCAAAAATCTTAGTTTAAGGGGCCTAACCTCCATGGGTTTCCTACGTATCCAAGAGGACCAAAAAAATGGATAATGTGAACGAGGCCGATGTAGGCTTCCTTTGTATCCCGCCAAAGGAATTAGGTCATAACATAGTTCAAAATACATGAAGAATGATACTTGGATATTCTATTACAGAGAGACCGGACCCAATGTGGGTTGCCTACGTACCCCACCGTGGGAAGCCAGGTCGAAACGTAGTTCTGTTACATAGAAAAACTTTGCATAAATAAAAATAAATAAACTCTTAGACATAGTATCTCTTGACAACATCTGCATTGATGGTTGATGTCACCCAAATTACATCTTGTAATGAGATATAAAGCGGTCGATGTTCAAATATAGAACCCAACTGAGGTTGGGGTAGAATCCCACGAGAAATATGGCGAGGACCTCAGTTAATGCATTTTGCTATTACCATTGGCTTACTTATTTCCTATGGGGTAAATTATAACAAGAAATAATAGAAAATAGTAGAGAGTAATGAGTAGATCCTTGATTTAAAATTGATTTATTCAAAGAGTGAGTTGACTAGGATTGTGTTTCCCATGACTTCATAATCACAAGGCGTTTTATACTAGCAATCTATTCTGGTGTTTAGTATGCAATATCAGTAAGTTAACTTCACCTAAATGATTGATCCCCTACTTAGATGATTATCATCACGCAACTTGATCCGTATGCGGATGTATACTTAATTAACATTTACCCTTGATATCAAATTAGCTATTTCCGGACAAGGTCAAACTATTAGATGAGGGTTGATAGCCTCAAATCTCCGTTGTTAATCCCTTTTCCCATTCATTACCCCATTTATCCAGTGAGTAAGAAGAAGACAAATTCCAACATTTTCAATCGTTAAGAAGCAATTAAAACAAAGGAAAAAAATAATACATGCATAAACTCCATTCAAGATTCACTAAGTATTTTTACCTATGTGTGTTAATTCATCATGGTTCCCACAACCTTAGTTATGGGATTAGCTACTCATGTTTGAACAATTATAATTAGAAATTAGAGAAGAAATCATAATTGCAATTTACAATAATTCGTAGAAGAAACCATGCGTCTTGAATAAATCAACAAGAATCTAAGATTAATACTCCAAAGTTTTTTGAATTACTGAATTCAAGAAAAAAATTATGAAAGTTGTTTCTTGAACCTTAATGTTGATCAACAATTACGAGCAATATGGTAACAACCGCAAATATTACATAAAATGAAAAAAGAAACCTACATAAATTATTTATAGACACTAGATAAACTCTTTCCTAATTTAACAATGACTGTCCTAACGAGTCGTGGAAAGTAGTGACGGCTCGTGATCAGAAAGCAGCTCCCTCTGGACGACGGGTCACCTAACGAATCGTTAAGTGAATGGAGGAGTCGTGAAGTCCCTCGTTGATTTTGAGCCCTAAAACTTCCAGTGTTCTGGATGACTACTCCTACCTTTTCGCAATGAGTCGTTGATTCTAATGAAGACTCATTTCTCCCTCCGTCCTAACACTTATCCCATGATGCTTAAATTCTGAGCTTTACCTAATGAGTGTTCCCAACGAGTGGTGAAGTCATACAACAACTCGTTAATCCTTCCATTATAACTCCCAGGTCTTTTGATCAATTTCAACTTCCCGTCCTCATGACCTTCCTAACGACTCGTCGCCAGACATGACGAGTCGTGATGTTAACTCGTGGTCACCATTGTTTCCAGCCTAGGTATTGTTCCTTCAAACTCTTCTTCTCCTAACGGCTCAAGGAACAAGTCATCCAGTGACACAATGACCCGTTACTTTGCTGGCAGTCCACACTTAGCCCATTTTAGACTCGTTATGCCCATTTCATTGTCCGAACCTATTTTCCTACAACACTCAATAAAAACACATTATATCTATATAAACATATCCTGAATTAGAATATTTTCTTAATTTTAAGAGTAGAAGTGCCGTAAAATTATGGAACATCAACACCCTCAACTTAGAACTTTTGCATGTCCTCAAGAAAAAATAATAAAAACAAAACTAACCAAACACTTCAACCAAAATAAATCTAGGGAGCCTACGGCAGTCACAAACTCATAGTATAATCAACTCAAACTTTCTAACCCGTCCTATATAATTAGAAACCAAATCACAGTGCTTATGCAAAGTTTTCCACCATGACACCAAGGAATCAAAGAATGACATTTCACTATCAACCTGCAACCATGCGCACAATCCTATGATATTGACCCAGACAATCAACAGATGATGTTATTTTCCATATGCCCTCACTAAAAAGAAGTCCTACTCATTCACAACTCTCAATCACTACAATTTAATGCAGTGACTATGTAAAGTACACTCACACTCACAAAGAAGTTCACACAATACGCATACAAAATCATAGGCTTGCTCTTATTTTCTATACCTCGGTAGGTTAGAAAATTGCATTCAGATCACGATAGGACTTTCTTAGGCTTTTAATATAGACTTGGGGATGTGTATGGTAGATATGAACATAGTGACTCAACCCTCCTTGGCACTACACTAACATTGGCTCCAATTAACCTTCTTTTCACTCTTCTACCTTTCTCCTTTGTTTTCTTTATTTTTCAAGACTACGGGTGCGGGCTATTCTTTTTCACTTTATCTTCTTTATTCTTTTTTTAGATTTTTTATGAATTCCTCATCAGGTATACACATTCATTTCTCTTTTATATCTAAGCACACCACATCTGCCTTTTTATTTGCATAATTCGATCATTTTTTCCCTACTCCTCTTATTCACCCCTATAGTAGCCACGCTCAACTTAGGCAATTTTCCTGAGTTGAGGTTCACAGTGTTCAAGGAGGACTAGGGCCAAAAACAGATTCATTACAATTAAAGTAGGAAGGCAATTTGGCTAAACAACAAAAAAGGGTTAATTTCGTCTCAAACTCGAGATCAAGGGATATTCATACTCATTTGGTCGATAATTTTGGCTAATTGGACTATTCTGAACAATGGCCTATGATCATATCCTCATCAACTATCTTACAACCTTGGTACGACTAACCGGGCAAATTCTAGATTGTGTACACAATGTGGAACTAACACTAAATACCTCGCCACATAATGCACAACACAATATCATCACTACCAACTGCTAGTTCATGCACAGTCACACAATGGTAAACACATTCACAGTATTAATGTCATGCAAAGATTCACAAAGGTCATGCTTCATACACTTAGCACACACAAACAAACAAAATTAAATTTAGGAGGGGTATCATTCACTTGTTTCATCATAACCAACTTGTAAGATTATTTTCCATTTTATTTGACTGCCCTAAGTTCACCTATTTTCCTTGCAATTGACATAAGAAAATGGAAAACAAAAACCTAAACATACCTGTTCTACACATGCGACGTCTTCGACGCATATAAAAAGTAAAACATGGGAATAGGGAACATACCTGTGCGACCTAGACGCCTATGGCCTGGTTGGTGAAAGGTGCAGATGAACCCCCAATCTCCTCTCCTGTGGCACCGGGGATAACCGGCGCACTCTCTGAACAAACAGAGCTCGTACCCTCTCCACGAGCTCTAGCAGCATCAATCTCGACCCTCTCTTGAGCCTCACATCTAGAAAACTTAAGTGCTGCCTCTATATCTTCCTTCTCCCTCTTCTGCTCTTGTAGCAGATTACCACTCTAACACTATCTCACCTTTTCTAGAGGTCTTTTCCCTTTTTCCTGAGCTACAAGCTCCTCGGTGATGAAATCAAATACCAGAGGTAGCTCTTCCTCACTCTCATCCTCCGGTATTGGGAGCAGTGGCGGTGTTATAACAGGTATTTGCTGTGTTGTTAGCTTCGCAACTCAACTTTGAGGGTCACCACCTCCATATACAATCGGATCACCTCAGGTGCCTATAACTGAGGAAGGAGCTCATCTATACACCTCTCGAAGGCGTCCAACCTATCATGAAATGTCCTAGATAAGCCCTTTTACTCTTTCGTTACCCAGAGCTTAACCTGCTCCATTAGCACTTTCACCTGAAGTGTCGTGTGAGCCTGCTGGTTTTTTGTCTTTGCTAGCCTCCTAGCCATGTAGATGATAAGATCCTGGAAGATTGTGACTAGGTCTACCGGTGAGGAATGAAGTGATGTAACTGTTGGGCCAGCTGCTGGTGCAGTGGAAGATGATTTTGGGACCTTGGCGGTCAATGGTGCATCTGCTGCAGTGGTAGCATCATGCTGGCTACTAGTTTCATGGGTAGCTGACGGTTTTGTCTCAATCTCTGTGAATTGTGAAGCATCACTCTGAGGACCTCCACTCAGTGCCTCAACTAGTAATGTGGACCCTGTGGATATGGCCACCTGACTCCTAGCCTTGGAAACCAGGTTCGTATCATCTCTAATCAACCCAATGTCTGTAATTTTGTTCATCTCAACTTTCTGATCTATAAATGGCAACTCCGTGACCTGTGACTCCTTACAAAGACAAGCTATGAGGCATGGAAAAGGTATACTTGTGCTGTCCATGGCGGCTCTATCCCGTATCTCCTTAGCTATATACCTCGAGAAGTTAATTGTATAGCCCTCCATGATACTAGCTACCAGTCAACTCAATCCGGTGATACGACATTGTCATTGCTGGTTGATACCAGCCTGTGTCGCACTAATGACCACCACAGTTTGGCCTGAAAGTTCAAAGTGTCCTTCTTAACCTGTACCTCCGGTCCATTTAACCATTCTACTGATGTACCTCGAGTGTCTATGATTTGGGCCAGCCATGTATACTACCTCTTTCTGTCCTCGTGGCTCAACTTCTTGGTCTTGATTTTCTACAACTCACTTAGCTGATGATCAAACTCGACTGTGTTCATCGAAAGCTCATACTCTGGACCATATAACATGCGGGAGATAGTGCACTCAGAGATATCCATTGGAGTTTCCCACGTCCTTATTTTTTAGCGTGGCCGCATATGCCGCATAAAACTCTCTGACTAGTGGGTTGTAACTGCCAGATGGCTTACTCAACTACCCAAACCGGTACTTATCAACAATGCTTGAATATATGGGAGGCATTTGAACCCTGTAATAACCAACCGTGGTTCTTCATAGATGCTCCTCTTTGGATGGCCCTTATCATTGGGAGTAATGTCCCGATTGTATATTTCCCTCATACCCGGAACACATCACCTCTTCACCATTCTCTGAGGCTGGTCTAAAGAGGTGTCTGATGGTTGGCTGTTCTCGGCCTAGCTGTACCTACCGTCTTTTTTTTAGGATCAATATTAGCAATGCAATTCATCCAACGATAAACTTAATATCCTGTTGGGCATGGGATTCATTGGCATTCTCATCATCATTCTCAGCTGCAGTGCCCTCCTGATCCTTCGGGGCTGAGGCCCCATCATTTCTATCCTCCTGACTAGGTGGGCCCCTTGCGATTGGAGTTGGAGATACGACCATGGCTGTCAGATTAATAGGGAATTCAGTCCTAGCCCTTGTTGATCGCCTCTCTAGTTGTTCCTCATCTATCTGATACTCCTCAACCAAGCCACTCGACTCTTCTGAGGATGATGGTTCGTCTCTTAGTCTGCGAGTCGAGGGCTGGCCCTTCTCCTACCCCTGCTTCTTGGCTGGACCTTTCTTGGGATTTCCTTTTGGTGCCATTGTACCTATGGAATAACCATTAGAATAAAAAATTGGTAATGTAAAAGTGCATAGAGGATGTATGTTATAGTGTATAACGAGGGACTTAACGGGTCGTCACTAGTGGCAGCAAGTCATGAAGTTACCCTTCATGTCTAATGCCAGCTTATACAATATTATCCAGTAGTCTTAACGAGTTGACCCAATGATTCGTCACTAGTGGCGATGAGTCGTCAAGTCACTCGTTAAGTTGCCTTCAAACTTGGTCAATTTACTCCACTCAGAACTAGCCACATCACGAATCATTAAGTGATACAACGACTCGTTACATGACTTGTTCTCAAGGGTTTCGAGTATCACTTAGGTGAGTCAATGGTGACGAATCATGTAATGATTCGTTAGGCAAGTCCACAAATCATTAATGAGGCGTCATCACTGCATAACCAGTTACGCCTATTTTGACCTCCAAATTTGGTTGGGTTTATCAGACTTCTCCCGTATCACATGTTATGCACTTTTATTCTGGTGGGACTTAGGTGGGCAAAACAATCCAAGCTTCTTCATCAAAGCAATTGCGGATCGTAATGCCCGCCGACTCTGTGGGTATGAAACCCAAGCCAACTAAAGCTTAATAACAATTACAACCTCAATCATTTAAAAATTCTACCACAAATTCATCAACACAAGCCATTTTAGTTAAAAATTTTCAGTGTTCATCACTTTAGACAACTAAATTCATGGAAACTTAGGGTTTTAATGTTTGGGACCAAATTTATTTACTGACAACAGTTACAAGCATGAGGAGACCGAAGTTAATATATGAAGCATTTCAATACTCACAATTTCAAGGATGTTCAAGGATAGAAGATAAGAATTTGAGCAGTTGTGGGTCACAAATGTGGACAGTGATGGTGATGTTTGACCGGATGCTTGTGTCAGTGCGTATGTGTGTGTGCAATTGGAGATGTGAATTGATGAGGAGAGAGGAACCATTTCTAGAGAATTAGGCATTTTAAATTTGGGTAACTTAGGGAAAAATCGTGGGTTTATATGTTTAAGAAGTCAAATTACCCAATTGCACGTGGGCCGGGTCGGGTGATCCAAATTTATGCATATGCACCACGACCCATGAAATGAGTTGTTTCTCATGGTCACGACTCGTTAAGCTATCCGTTACATTAGTCAATAGAGAAAACTTACCTGGGACCTAACAACTCAGGCAACGACTTGTGGTGTTACTTAAAGAGTCGTGTCTTGAGTCGTTGGCCCTGTACTCTTGGTGGACATTCAGTTGTTTCAGGACGAGATAGTTTACGAATCATTGAGTGACCTCACAATTCATTAAGTCACTCATCACTGACTTTCTGGATCTTACTGTTTTCTGCTTTAGTGGCCACGACTGGTCTTGACGAGTCGTTCAGTTAGGTAACGACTCGTCCTGTGCTTTTTGGCACCAGACTCTAGGGTTCATAATTTTTATTCCAGCTCTAGATTTCTCATCCTAATCACCTGAACATATCAACACACGTAAACAATATACTGATATTACAATTATAACTTGGGTTGCTTCCCAAGAAGCACCTGATTTAACGTCGCAGCACGACGAGAGTATCTTGATTACTCAGACTTCACCAAGATACCTCCATAGGTTATCTTCCATGCAGTGTCTGATTCAAATCGTGGCACAACTCAAGTCCCCAGGTTACTCATACTTCACCCAGAGCCCAAAGGTCCACCAGTTTAGTTTCTTCGCTCTTCCCCAGATATGCTTTCACCCGTTGGCCATTCACCTTGAACTATTTGCCTTCATGATTTTCCAACTCAATTACACCATAGGTGAATACTTGGACCGCTCGAAATGGTCCCACCTATCTAATCAACCGTGGCTTGGCATCCTTCTTTGCCATCAAATAACACAGGGCTGCATGATCTGTATGAACTATCACCTTAGTTCCAAGCAAGTATGCCTGATACATCTCGAATGCAAAATACTACAGCCAATAACTCTTGTTCCATCACGGTGTAATTCTTCTGATCTGCATTAAGCGCCTTTCTAGCATAATAAATGGGATTAAAAATATTTTCATGCCTTTGGTCCAAAACATCTCCCAGGGCCACTCCACTAGCGATGCACATAACCTCAAACGGTAAGGACCAGTCAGGTGCCATTATGATCGGGGCAGTAGTCAATATCTCCTTCAAGCATTCAAACGCCTTTAAGAAAGCATACTCAAACAAAAACTTCACCTATTTCTCAAGTAGCTTGCACAAGGGATGTGCAATCTTTGAGAAGTATGATAAATATCTGATAAAATTCCGCGTGACCCAAAAAGCTTCGAACACCCTTAACATAAATTGGAGGTGGTAGATTAGCAATTACATCAATCTTTTCTCTGTCCACCTCAATTCCCTTTACTCAAATCCTGTGGCCTAGAACTATACCCTCTTTGACCATAAAATGACACTTTTCCCAATTAAACACCAAGTTGGTCTCTTAGCACCGCTACAACACCTTGCTCAAGTCAGCCAAACAATCATCAAAGTAGTCAACCACCACCAAAAAATCATCCATAAAGACTTCAATGGTTTCCTCCACCATGTTAGAGAATATGGACATCATGCAGCACTGGAAAGTGGCAGGCGCATTACATAACCCGAGCGACATCCTCTTGAAAGAAAATGTCCCATAGGGGCAGGTGAAAGTGGTTTTCTCTTAGTCTTCGAGGGCTATAGAGATCTGATTGTACCCCGAATAACCATCAAGAAAGAAATACCATCCTCTCCCTTCAAGTCGGTCTAGCATCTGATCCACGAATGGCATCGAAAAATGATCTTTCTGCATCCAGTGGTTTAGCTTCCGATAGTCCATGCATACTCTCCAACCTGTGACTGGCCTCAGTGGAATGAGTTCATTATTAGCATTTGGGACCATAGTGATTCCTCCCTACTTTGGTACACACTGAACTGGGCTCACCCATTTGCTGTTAGCAATAGGGTAAACCACACCTGCATCCAACCACTTAATAATTTTCTTCTTGACCACTTCTTGCATAGGCGGATTCAACCTGTGCTGATACTCAATGCTCGGAATACAATCTGGCTCAAGCTGGATCTTATGTGTGCAAATACCAAATGGGATCCCAATAATATTTACTATGGTCCACCCAATGGCCTTTATATACCTCTTCAGAATGTAGACCAAAGCCTCCACCTACCATTCTACCAAGTCAACTGCGACTATGACCGGTAATGTGTTTTCCGTCCCGATAAATACATATCGTAAGTGAGATAGGACTACCTTTAGCTCCAATACTGGAGGCTCCTCAATGTATGGTTTGGCCGGTGGGGTCACACGATTTTTCAGATCAAGATCAATCTTCTTCGGAGCATAAGTGTACGACCCCATACTTGCAACTGCATTAATGATTTCATCACCCCATTGATCTCTTCAGCTTCAACATTCATCAACACTGTTGCTAAGTCCTTAATACTCACCCTCTCATCAATAGGCATGATTGGAATCTTAGCCTCCACAATATCATTCATTGAGACCACCCCCATGTCGTTTGGCTGTTTCATGGATCGGCATACATTAAATTTCACCTTTTCATTATTCAACCACAATTTCAGTTGTCTAGTCTCCATGTCTACAAGAGCATGCTCGGTGGAGAGAGACTCCATCCAAATCTACCACTCCTTGGGCGAGGCCTTCTGTTCTATGAAAACCCCATCACTGAATGATTCACTTTCAAGTTCTCGCCTCTGACGCGTGGAATTGGCTAAGCATTTTATTCGAACAAATATAGAGCCAGAATGGATGATTTTGTGTCTATTACCAGTTCTTCCTCCTGAGTTGAGACCGATCATTCAGATAGATGGGGGTTTGGTTCATAGCAACAAACATCTGACAAAGTTGCTGCTCAATCTGCTTAATGGCAATGACGTATGACTCTACCTTTTGGTTCATACCAAAAATATCAGCGCAGAGTCATTAAAATGGCCATCTATCGCCTCCATCTTCTTGAGTACCTTAAATAACATATGTTCCACCCTTGAACTGCTAGACTCTGATTCACGATTCCTTGGAGGAACATAGAGACCGCTTCTATCATTTTGGTACTCCTCCCACTTTTTCCAGTCGCCATTATCTCTGCCTCTACTCATACACCTGTATTGGCTCGGTTGTAATTATTGTCTCTATAATAGTTCTGACCTTGGTTCCCATAACCTTTGTGCCAAGAGTCTTGGTTAAATCCTTGTGCATTGGTTCGGAAACCCGCCCCTTGATCATTCAAATAATTGGCTTCCTCCTCAGACTTTGACTCGCCTCTATCATTTCTCGGGGCCTTGCCCTGGGAACCCACTGCATTCACCTTTTCTGTTCTGGATCCCATAATATGTATAGCAAGGAGGCCCATTGTGGTTTTGATCTCAGCAATATCATGATCTCGCTCTTCATCCTTCCTTCTCTACTCCGCAGACATACCTACTGCAAGTACCAGCTGGAACTTCCGACTCTCTTGTGTGCCATGCGCGGTTGGTTTTCGTTATCCTATCAAGGTCCTCAGCAGCCTCAGCATATGTATGACTCATGAATGTTCCGCCAAAGATAGTATCTGCCACCGCCTTAGTATTAGAATTTAGAGACCTATAAAATATTTCCTACAGTGTATCATCTGGGATCCTGTGGTTGGGCACCTTTTCTAGCTTCTTGTTGAACCGCAACCATGTCTCATGAAGTGCTTCATATTTCAACTGCCTGAAGTTATAAATTTCATCTTTTAGCTGCAATGCTCTGGAAGGTGAAAGAATCTCTCAATAAAAGCTCTTTTAGGCTCCCTTCAAGTAGTGATAGAATCATTTGGCAATTTTGCCAACCACACCATTGGCTCACTCCCTAGGAAAAAGGGAAATAACCTCAGCTTATTGCATCCTGACACACCCCCGGTTGTTTGTATTCTTTGCAAATACCCACAAAATGTGTCAAGTGAGTATATGCATCATCAATAGCATGAACCGCAAATAATCCCTTCATGTTGAGCAATTGGATCATCGCACTAGTAATATCAAACATTGCCCCAACAGGCAGGGGGGGACAATAGCTCCAGTGGCACCGGCCTCATCAATATCATCATCATCATCATCATCAAAGAACCAGTGCCTCTGCTGGTTTAGACCTCTGTTCCTTCTAGCTCGCTCGACTTCGGCAGCTTGGTGTTGCTCTTCAGCAAGCATTGTTGCCTCTCTATCTCTGCACGAGCTTGTTCCTCAGCCAACATTCTGGCTATTTCTTCTTCCACTATTTCTTGCCTATGTGCGTTGGCCATGTTCCTTAAATTCTGCGGTGTTCGATTATGTTCGTGATTAATTAGAACCAAGATTTTTCTCGGCTCCTAGTACTGGGCATACACGAACCTGAGACCTATAAAGAAGCAAAAACAACAAAGAAAAATAAAAATAAAATAAGGAACAACAACAAAGAAAACACAATTAACAAAAGCCTAAGCTGTATTCCCCAGCAACGACGCAAAAATTTGATGTCGCCTAAATTACACCTCGTAATAAGATATAAGACAGTCGATGTTCAAATATAGAACCCAACCAGGGTTGGGGTCGAATCCCACGAGGAATATGGGGAGGACCTCAGTTAATGCGTTTAGCTACTACTATTAACTTACTTATTTCCTATGGGGTAAATTGTAACAAGAAATAATAGAAAATAGTAGAGAGTAATGAGTACATCCTTGATTTAAAATTGATTTATTCAAAGAGTGAGTTGACTAGGATTGTGTTCCCCATGACTTCATAACCACAAGAAATTTTATACTAGTGATCTATTCCGATGTTTAGCATGCAATATCGGTAAGTTAACTTCACCTAAATGGTTGATCCCCTACTTATATGATTATCATCACGCAAATTGATTCGTATGCAGATGTATACTTAATTAACCCTTACGTTGATATCAAATAAGATATTTCCGGACAAGGTCAAGCTATTAGATGAGGGTTGATAGTCTCAAATCTCCGTTGTTAATCTCTTTTCCATTCATTACCCCCCTTGATCCGGTAGGTAAGAAGAAGGCAAATTTCAACGTTTACAACCGTTAAGAAGCAATTAAAATGAAGGGGAAAACAATGCATGCATAAACCCCGTTCATGATTCACTAAGTATTTTTTCCTATGTGTGTTAATTCATCATGGTTCCCACAACCCTAGTTATGTATTTAGCTACTCATGTTTGAAAAATTATAATTAGAAATTAGAGAAGAAATCATAATTACAACTTACAATAATTCATAGAAGAAACCACGCATCTTGAATAAATCAACAAGAATCTAAGATTAATACTCCAAAGTTGAATCACCGAATTCAAGAACAAAATTATGAAAGTTGTTTCTTGAAACTTAATGTTGATCAACAATTATGAGCAATATGGTAACAAATGAAAAATTGCATACACTACAAAAAGAAACCTACATAAAGTATTTATAGACACTAGATAAATTCTTTCCTAATTTAACAAGGACTGTAGGTCGGCAGTGACAACGACTCATTAGATGTCCTAACAAGTCGTGGAAACTAGTGATGGCTCGTGATCAGCAAGTATCTCCCTCTAGACGACAGGTCACCTAACGACTCATTAAGTGACTGGACGAGTCGTGAAGTCTCTCATTACTTCTGAGACCTAAAACATCCAGTGTTCTAGACAACTGCTCCTGCCTGTTCACGATGAGTCGTTTAGTCTCATGACGACTCGTTGCTGCTTCCATCATGAAACTTATCCCATGATGCTTAACTTATGAGCTTTACTTGAAGAGTGCTCCTGACGAGTCGTGAAGTCATACGACAACTCGTTAATCCTTCTGTTATGACTCTCAGATCTTTTGATCAATTTCAACTTCTAGTCCTCACGACCTTCCTAACGACTCGTCGCCAGACATGGTGAGTCATGATGTTAACTCGTGTTCACCACTATTTCTAGCCTGGGTGTTGTGCCTTCAAACTCTTCTTCTCCTAACGGCCCAAGGAACGAGTCATCCAGTGGAACAAGGACTCATTACCTTGCTGACAGTCCACACTTAGCCCATTTTAGACTCGTTATGCCCATTTCACTGTCCGAACCTATTTTCCTGCAACACTCAACAAAAATACATTATATCTATATAAACATACCCGAGATTAAAATATTTTCTTAATTTTAAGCGTCGAAAGTGTCATAAAATCATGGTACATCAATGGCCCTCGGCCACACTTCGCTATCCATTTCTGCTATAACTAGTGCTCCTCTAGTCAATACCAGTGAACAATGTATTGCCGTTGCCAGTTAAGTGCAAACTTTCCAATAGTCTCGTCTTGATTCGGGAATATGCGCTTCAATACAAATTACCCCTGTTTGAATTGTCTCAATCTTACCTTCTTGTTGAAAGCTCTGGACATTCTATTTTGATAAAGCTGATCGTGGCAAATTGCATTCATTCTCTTTTCATCAATGTTTTGCACCCATTCAGTATCACTCAACTCAGCTTCTTGGATAATTCTCAAGTATGGTATCTCTATTTCTGCTGGTAAGACTACTTCTATTCCGTAGACCAAAAGATAGGGAGCTGCCCTAGTTGAAGTCCTAATCGTGGTACAATATACAAGGAGGGAAAATGATAGTCTCTCGTGGCAATGATTATAATTTTCAATCATCTTCTGCAATATTCTTTTGATATTCTTATTACCCGCCTCAACTACTCTATTCATCTGAGATCGGTAAGGAGTAGAATTGCGGTAAGTGACCTTAAAATCCTCATATATCTCATGCATCAAACCGCTATTAAGATTAGCTCTGTTATTTGTCACAATTGTCTCAGGGATTTCAAATCGGCAAATGATGTTATTGTGAACAAAATTTGCTACCACCTTCTTTATCACCAACTTGTAAAAAGATACTTCTACCCACTTTTTGAAATAGTTAATACCTACCAAAATAAACATGTGTCCATTAGATGCGGCAGGCTCAATAGGACCAATGACATTCATCCCCCAAGTTGCAAATGTCCAAGGAGAACTTGTCATATTGAGTTCGTTTGGCGGAACCCGAATCAAATCTCCATGAATTTGACACTGATGACATTTTTGCACAAAGAGAATGTAGTCTGTTTCCATTGTCATCCAAAAGTATCCAGTTCATAGAATCTTCTTAGCCAGAGTGAATCCATTCATGTGTTTCCTTTTGGCATCAACACACCTTAATTATCCTAAATCGGGAGTCCTTCTATAGAGAATTTCTCCATTTAGGAAAAAATGATTTGCTAACCTCTGAAGTGTTCTCTTCTAAATACTGGTTACACCTTATGGATAGTCTCCTACCTTGAGATACCTTTTAATGTCATAGTACCAAGGCTCTTCATCTGGTTCTTCGTATACATGAAAATAATAGGTCGGTTGATCCTACACATTCACCTTGATAGGGTTAATATAATTCTTTTATGGGTGTTGAATCATAGAAGATAGGGTTTCCAAAGCATTCTCAAACTCGTTTTGATCTCTTGGGACATGTTTGAATTCTATCTCGACAAATTTCTTACACAACTCCTTCACGCAATGCAGGTATGGAAGGATCTTCACATTCCTAGTGGTCCATTCACCTTGCACCTGATGAAACAATAGGTATGAATCACCTACGACCAATAATTCTTGTATGTTCATATCAATAGCCAGTCTAAGTACGAGAATACAAGCCTCGTATTCTTCCATGTTATTGGTGCAAGGAAATTTGAGCTTTGCAGAGATCGGGTAATGTTGGCCCGATTCTGAAATCAATACTGCTCCAACACCAACTCCTTTGAAGTTTTCCACCCTATCAAAAAACATTCTCCACCCTGGATATTCTTCTGAAATATCATCTCCGATAAATAGGGCCTCTTTATTTTGAAATAAAGTTTTAAGAGGCTTGTAGTCTTCATCCACAGGGTTTTCAGCAAGATGATCAGCTAACGCTTGTCCTTTGATGGCCTTTTGTGTAACATATATTATGTCAAACTCACTTTGCAAGATTTTCCATTTTTGTAGCTTCCCAGTAGGCATCAGCTTCTGAAAGATGTACTTGAGTGGATCCATCCTTGAGATGAGATAAGTGGTGTATGCAGATAGGTAGTGTCTCATCTTTTGTGTGACCAAGTCAAGGCATAACAGGTGCGTTCCAACAAAGTGTACCGAGCTTCATAAGGTGTGAACTTCTTGCTCAAGTAGTATATGGCTTTATATTTCTTCCTGGTTTCATCATGTTGTCCTAATACACACCCAAATGCATTGTCCGACATAAACAAGTATAGAAATAATGGTCTTTCCGGTTCTAGAGGAACCAAGACAGGCAGATTAGACAAATAATCCTTGATTATTTCAAAAGCTCGTTGGCAATCTTCTGTCCATCTGGTAGCAGCATCTTTCTTCAACAACTTAAATATCAGTTCACAAATCACTGTTGATTGTGCTATGAACCGATTGATATAGTTAAGATGACCAAGGAAAATCATAACGTCCTTTCGACTCTTTGGACTAGGCAGGTCTTGAATAGCCCTTATCTTCTAAGGGTCTAATTCTATTCCCTTCCTACTGATAATGAAACCAACAGCTTTCCCGCATGGACACCAAATGCACACTTTGCAGGATTTAACTTCAGACTGTATCGCCTAAATCTTTCAAAGAACTTCTTCAAATCCACCAAATGATTTGAACTCTTTCGTGACTTGATGATGACATCTTCCACATAAAGTTCAATCTCTTTATGGATCATGTCACAAAAAATAGTAGTCATAGCTCTCATGTAAGTGGAACCTGATTTCTTGAGTCCAAAAGGCATCACTCAATAACAGTATACTCCTCAAGGTGTGATGAATATTGTTTTCTCGGCATCTTTTTCGTCCATCAAGATCTGGTGATAGCCTGAGAAGAAATCAATAAATGACTGTAACTCATGCTTCACACAATTATCAATAAGTATTTGAATGTTCGGGAGAGGGAAATCGTCCTTCGGGCTAGCCTTGTTGAGATCCTGATAATCAACACATACTCTAATTTTTTCATTTTTCTTTGGTACTTGCACGATATTGGCTATCCAAGTAGGATACTTCGTGACTCGGATGACATTTGGATCAAATTTCTTGGATACTTCTTCCTTAATTTTCAAACTCAAGTACAACTTGAATTTTCTTGGCTTTTGTTTCATGGGATGATAAGATGGATCAATTGGCAACTTATGCGAAATGATGTCCATGCTTAGACCTGGCATATCATCATAAGACCATGCAAACACATACACATATTGTCTTAAAATATCAAGTATCTCTTTCTTTTGGGATGGGGTTAGATGGACACGGATTCTTATTTCTCTCACTGATTCTGAATCTCCCAGATTTATTGCCTCTATTTCATCCAAGTTTGGTATTGATTTATTCTCGAAATGTTAGATCTTCTTAGTCAACTCTTCAGGTTGCATGTATTCTTCATACTCTTCAAACTCTTTATTGTCATTTAGAATTTGTTCACTTGTTCCAATACATGTCACATTCACCGTATCGGCAATTTTATTAATTTGTTCACTGAAAAGTTAAAGAGAAAATAATTAAAATAAATAATTTGAAATTACAAACAAAAAAAAGCATAGTTCAGATTTGGCATTAGAGCTTTCAAAAGGTGGAGGCAAAACACATCAAATTCATGAACACGATTCAGGCCTCAATTTTGAATCGTGGTATTTCACGAAATATTAATACAATCATCTACCAAGACTCTTGGAGAACCGGGGATGGATTACAAGTCCAATTATTCAAAGCATCTCTTGGCTCAGCATCCCATATGGTGGGGGTCTAAGCGAATCCTTCAGAATCATATTGCATTCAGCTTCCTCCTCAGCAAGAAATAGGTTCTTGAGTCCTTCCACAAGGTTATCTTCATCAACTTCATCTAACACTTGGGAAACAAATGTCTTGGAAAATGATTGGTCCAGCGACGGGATAGGCTTCGGCAAGAGAATGTCACCTTTCCTTTTGAGACTAGCCAATGAGATTTCTTTAGGAGTAGGCTCATATCCGAGACCGAAAGTATACTTCTGATCAGGTAACTGAATCAGCTCTGTTGTTCCATCCAGGTTCACTCCAAGGCCCCGACCAGGCTCAAAATCGTTCTTCAATAATTCCCAGGCCACCATCATAAGCACACGTGGCAATTTTACCTTTTCATCTCGAGTATCACACATAATTTCCTTAGTATGATAAAAGGATCCATCCAACTTTCCTACACTTTCAATAACAAGAACTGAGTTGTTGGGGTAGATTGAATTGTTGCACTCTCCATGAACCACAACTTCATGATTATTCCAGACAAATTTTAAGGTCCGATGCAAGGTAGAAGGGACTACACCAGTCATGTGGATCCGTGGCCTTCCTAATAGCAAGTTGTAACTAGCCGGTACCGTCCAACACCTGAAACTCCATGATGAACTCAACGGGTCCAATTTACAATGCCAAGTCAACCTCTCCAATGACTCCCCTTTGAGTCTCATCAAAACCTCTAATCTTCACATGACTTTCACGAGTTTTCCCAATGTCAATTCCAAAGGCTCGAAGTGTAGTGAAAGGACATATATTAACGGCTGAGTCGCTATCAATCAAAACTTTAGAAATGAACTTATCCCTGCATTTGACTGTAATGTTCAATGCTCTGTTGTTCCCTAAACCTTCAGGCGGCAACTCATCATCATGAAAAGAGACTTTGTGGGCCTCTAGAATTTGTCCAACCATACCAAGAAACTCTCACTAGTGGTCTCAGATGGCACATGAGCCTCGCTAAGCATCTTTACAAAAGCACTCCTGTGAGTGGAGAAATTCATCAACAATGATAATAAGGAAATTTGGGCAGGCGTTTTCTTCAATTGTTCGGCAATAGAATACTCCTTATTCAGCATTTTCTTTCAAAACTCCTCTACTTCGGCCTCTGTCACAACTTTTTTTGGGTTATTTTCCTTGCTTAATACTTCTCGTGATACCTCCTCTGGGCGTAACACCACCCAGACCTTTTCATTCCTACAACAGCAGTTTATACAACCATCTTTCCTTTTTTTTACTCTTTGCATTAGTCTGGTAATTCCAAGGGACAACCTTGCTGTTAAAAGAAGGTGCTTGAGCGAATGACGTGGTGATCCTGGGTTTGGGATTGACAACTTCCACTTCAATGGGGGTCCTCACCTGCACTATAATTATGGGAGCAACAAAGGTTGTTGATGCGACCTTTTCCTCATTTTTGACTGACACAATGGTCCCTTCCAAACTACATTCTTCATCAATGTTGATCATGTTCACATTAGCATTGTCATGATTTGGTAGAGGGTTGTTGCTTATATTAGGGGAGCCCCTTTGAGTTGAATGACTCCTTCTTTGATCAACGCCTCAATCTTGTCTTTGAGAGCAAAGCAATTTTCAGTATCATGTCAGAGACTCCAGAGTTATACACACAATGCTTAGTCTCGTCATACCATCCTGGAAAGGGGTTGGGAATACTACCTTGGATTGGTTGGAGTATCCCTGCGGTTCTCAACCTTTCACATAGTTGGGCCAAAGGTTCGACTAGGGGTGTATAGGTTTTGGTTGGCCTTTTTCAAAGCTCGAGCGGGGTCTACGTGCATTTGGTGAATGAATTTGTGGTTGGTACTGGGGTTGAGGCTGATAGGTAGGTTGGTATTGTGACGGATTCCTATATGCAGATGATTGGGGTGGATAATATGCTGGTTGGGTGTGGTAAACGAGATAAGGGACAAGCTGGTAGTACGGTTGAGGAGCTTGAGTGTATTGGTTACGGTATGAAGGCTGGGATAATAGGTTTAGGTAGGTTAACATCTAGTTTAGCCTACGTTCCTGGATGGTCATGACAGTGGACACTCTGTCCCTCTTCTTCTTAATTGCTCCCTCAACTGAATTTGATCGAATTGCCTTACTTGTCGCTTGCAAGGCTGCTAAACTTGTGATTCTTCCAGTTTTACTGCCTTCTTCTGTGAAATCTCCCATCCTAACGACTTCATAAAACTTTTATCCCATCATGCTCAACATCCTTTCATAGTACGTCACATCCTTTTCTCTGTAGAGAGAGAGGTCACCTCACTTTCTGCCATCAGAGGTTGGATTTTTGTGGCTTTTGCTCTCCATCACATGGCATATTCTCTAAAAGATTCCTTCGACTTTCTTCCAGCTTCATCAAATAGAACCTGTCTGGGATGACTTCAGTGTTAAATCTGAACCTCTCCATGAATTCTTGCACCATCGCACCCCAACACGCCATCTCTATGGATCTTGGCTTGAATAACAATCGAGGGCTTCTCCCCTCAAGCTCCTTATAAAAAGCTTCATTCTAATGGCCTCATCTCTACATACTCCAACTAGTTTTATCATAGTATGACCTCAAATGGGCACAAAGATTTCCTTTTCCATCAAACATATTAAATTTCGGCACCTTATACAGGCAACTCGATATCGGGATGAACACATAGATCCTCATACTCAAGCCCTTCATATCCCTTATGGACTTGGATGCTTTTGAATGCTTCCTTTAGATTATGAATCTTCCTTGACATATTCTCATCTACCTTAGGTCCTGCTTCTCTCTCCATCTCCTCATATGGATCGACTTCTAGATGAGGCATGGTTGGAATCGGGGTAGTGAAAGGTTGCGGTGCCGCTACATACACTGGTGGCACATACTGCGTGCTAGGAATAGCAATGTGTGTTGCCGGTATGTGTTGGTTTGTTTGGTGATTTTGGGTGAATGGGGTAGTTTGAACAAGTGGACGTTGAGGAATATCTAGAGTAATGAAGGGTAATGGGTTGGTCTGTTTTGGGTTAGCTTGTTGCAAGTTGGATTGTTGTAGGCTGATGGGTGGGTTGGCAACATTTTTGTTGGTTTTGCAGGATGAAGATTTTGGTGGAAAGTGTTGAGGAGCGGGCGAGTTAACAGTCGGAAAAGGTGGTGGGATAGTTGCATTTGTTTTCTGTTCGGAAAGTGGCGTGTTCAGGCTAATGGAAAAATTGGTGAGTTTCCGAAGTCAATCAATTTCACTTTGCATATTGTCAATTTGTTGCATTATATAAGCAATGTGTTCATCATGAAGGGTTGCATTTTCTCCCCCCGAAGTCTCAGGCTCGTCGCTCGGAATAGTAACAATCCCTAAACCAGCCTGACCGGATGCACCTGAATCAGTCATGTTGGAGGATGCTCGTGTTTTTGATCTGGTGAAGTGTGGATAATCCGCCAGTTCATAGTCAACACAAATTAACCTTTGGGGAAATAATTAAAAAACCTTTTTAATAAAAAGAAGAAAATATTAGTAAGTTTCTGGTAATAATTCTTCAATAGTAAAAATAATGTCAATATCTATAATAATGCTAAAAACCAAATAAACCACATAGAAAATAAGTTATGTAGCAAGAAACAAATTGAATAGTCATAGTGAGTCCTAGTATGCATGGGACTTTTTTTATACCAAAGGTAGGCCTAAATGCCACATATATGAGATTATGATAAATGGACCCAAGCTTTAATTATGGATAATATTTGAGTTTGGAGTTAGATAATAAAATAAAACAGACAACTTCATTGAAATATTGCATCTAAACTATTACATTGAGTCCAAACTGACAATTAACAAGGAAAATACGGAACAACAAAAGGGAAATCCTAGTAGCTAGATCAAATCTTCATGCTTCTCCGTGGTTGTGCTCCAAAGATCTAGGGATGATTTTAGCCCACATTTCAGGTGTGATGATGAGGTTGTTAAACAGATGATTGCGCACCTACTTGGCTTCGCTCAAATCCTCGAAATCAAGCATCTGTCCTTGAGGGCTAAGGTTCACATCCTCACAATCTTCCAACAACCATACATAATACTCGGGAGTGTATTATGATTGTTCGTTAAGCACTTTTATTGTCATAAGATTTTTCTATGCTTGAACCAACTCCTTTTCTCTAGGAATCTCCAAGTTTACCCCAAACTCAATCTCTGATTTACCCATGTGTGAGCGAAGTGGGATGACTTGAGGACACCCGAATTATCGAACACTCATATAGGAGCATATGGTTGAAGACCCTTCAAACCAATGAGCTCGATGTAATATAGTCCACGCTCCCCTTATGACAGCAACAGGAGGTGATAACCATGAATACCTCCATTAAATTAGATTACCAGTAAGTGTCTTTATGTATGTATACCAATTCTCGGTACCAATCGGAGATGCAAACCTAATCATTCTTTGGTGATGACTTTCGATCTTGTTCGGTCTTCCCAAGAGTATGTCAACCATAGCAGGATGTTTGTATAAGTGTTCCACGACCCAAATTTGAAGGAGGAGATTACAACCTTCAAAAAACCTTCTTCCTCTAGAACATTTGGATAATGCCCTCAACATTTTTGTTGTGATCATCGGGACTAATGTAATCTTGGCGTTGTCAACCCCTTGGGAAAATGCTCGGACTATAGAGTTAATGCAAGTATCTATCTTTCCATGTTCCTTTGGACAAACTAGGATTCCTAGCAAAGCAATGGCAAAAGCGATAGGGCACTTCCTTGTCTAACTTCCAACAAAGCAAGAGAATTCCTTGTGAAAAACTTCATACCCGTCTTTGCGACCAAACCGTTCATACAAGTAATCCAGAGAGACCCACTCACTATCAAGACATGCAAACTTAAGGTTGTTTTTCAGTCCAAGATAATGCAAAATTTTCTTTTCAGATTGCCTGCGAGGAAGAATCGTACCCTTTCCTTGATATTTTAAATTGGTAAATCCACCAATTTCTTCAATCGTGGGGATCAACTTGAAATCTTTGAACCTAAACACAACTCTGTCAGGATCCCAAAACTTGATCAATACCTTAACCACATATCTATCTAGAGAGATACAAATTAGTGAAGTCAGAAAATCCAAGCATCTCTGAATTTCTACCCCGTGCTCCATCTCGATGTTCTCCCACCATTTTTTAGTTTGTGGGGAACACCGATAAATATTTGAGTATTGACAAAACTTGGCAAATTCTTCATTCTAGCAACCTAAAAGACAATAAAAAACAAATGTCAAACTCAATTTGGTCAAAATTTTTTCTTGGATCAATTTATCATTATCACATTACACATAACATGAGTGATTGTCTCTGGATCAGGAAACCCATTTGACATAAGGGTGTTTGCTAAATTTGTGGAATGACATCAAGGGTCAAACCACCTAAGGCTTATGCATGCATGACCTAGATGAAAGATGGTCACTGCTCTATCTTAAGTTTTTTTAAGATTTGGGTAGACTCAGACTCAAGGTTTTTCTATATAGGAAGGCACGTGGTCATACGGTAGTAAAACTATACGCTCACCCCACGTATGCACCGACCCTTTAAATATGGTGTTTGAAAGAATTTCAGAGAAGTGCAAAGCACAACTCGCATGTACAAGTGTGTGAAAGTGTCAATTTTCCAAAAAAGAGGAAGTATGGACGGAATGCCAGTTAAGGAAAGCAGTAACACATAGTGTTTTCAAATAAATAAGGAATACAAGTTTGGATTTATATTGCGTCCTTTCAAACAAAACAATATAAATATCATAAAGTAATAGAAAAATAAACAGCAAGCATAGAAATAATATAAAACAAGTAATAAACAAGAATAAACAAACATCCCCCAAATATTTATTTTAAACTAAATATTCAAAGGTCAAAACATAAAGGTCTATCCCCAGCAGAGTTTTCATCCTGTCGAACCTTATTTTGAACTAGTCAAAATATGTTTGCAATATTCGGTTCTTCTACCTTGTTAAAAAAGGGTTCAGAGTCGCCACCTAATTTTAAGAATTTATTAGAAAACCTATGTGCCTTGCAGATGCTTAACTCTATTAGTCTGCAAAATCAATGAGATTCTAGGTAAGGGTCTTAGTTACTCCAAGGGGAAGGTGTTAGGCACCCCCTCGAAGACTATCCGAACATAGTTCTTAAATTTAGTCTAAGATGTGCTAGGGAATTAATTTATTCAATTATGACATGCTTAAAAGGGTGTTAAAATAAGTGATAAAAATGGGTTTTAAATGATTAGATAACAATTTGAAATTGAAAAAACGAATGTGGTATACAAATTATGCATATGATATACATAGAATATACGGGAGTGACATACATGACATGCATATATTAATAAATAATGTAGTAAAATAATTTAAAAGA
>JACEIK010002501.1:4669-15486 GCA_018107945.1 Datura stramonium
TCAACATAATACAAACGATTCATAGTATATAATATAGGGTAAAAACTGCCTTGAAGTCATTACAAATATTCAGAAAAATCTTCAAGAAAAATTGTACTGAATTGATTTTATCAGTGAGATATCCCAAAAAAAATATAATCGTGTTTGAAAGTTCGTGTCGTGCGACTATGGAGTTCCTGATCATGTAAAGAGAGATAATCCAATTTCAGTAGAGATGTTACTGCAAGATAAGGTATTTGTATCATCTTATTATCATTATAAATGCATATGTTGACTACCCTCTTATAGATATAATGTAGATATTGAATTTTTTATAATGAGATTGTATCCATGCAATTGTGGGTAGGTGTTATCCGCATGTTCAAATGTAAAAGTCATGGTATGTTATTCTCATGTTTCAAGAAAATTTTAGTTTATGATGATGATGGACAAATAACAAATAAAGCTAGAAATGTAGTGTACATCGAAGTTTCGTAATTTAATGTGATACATTATTAAATAAATTTATCATTAACTATTATCTATTATTATTCTCTCATATTTTTTTGTCTTAATGTATTTCATAGGTTGCACGTTCTTGTGGAAACTTGAGAAATCTTCAATTACTAACTATGTGAAAATGAATCCAACAGAGGATGGACAAATCAATTGTGACAACTTACAGAAAAGGGACTTTAATATTGCAATAAATGTAATCTTAGTTGAAGATGTGATGACAATTGTAGATATAAGTTTTTGCATTGTCATTCAAATGCCCATTACTATTCTTGAACTTTTTTTAACGTGCAATGGTGATGCCTAAGAATGTAAATGACACCCTAGAAAGTGTGGTGAAGTTTATAACTATTTTATTGCTTTATTTTAGTTTATAGTTCTTATTGAAAAATTCACCAATTTCTTAATTCTATTTTTTTTTTTTTTTGCACAATACAGTTATAAATATTTGGCTTTTTATTTGATTGTGTGCCATATATCTATTAGATATTGTCTGAATGATTAAATTTGAGGTTAAATAATTCGAGTGTTAATCTGATTCGTAATGACCATCCTTACAAACTAATTTAAATATGACTCTCTGTATTTTCTTTAAACATCCAGTAACTTATTTTAGTTTATTTTCAACTCCTTTTTTTGACGTCTCTTAATTGTTAAATAGATTGAAGTGTCAAATTTAGTAATTGTGCCGAAATCTATAGTTATTGTGCTGTTTTACTTAGTTTTAGCTAAGAGGTGATTTATAATGGACTAATTTTTATGGGTTATTTTAGAAAACATAAGCGAAAGGAGATGTTGACATTTATTTCATTAGTCTTTGTTGGTTTACCTATTGGTCAAGTGANCTATTGGTCAAGTGAAAGAAATTTTTCATAATCATTTATTCATTTGATAATTTTATAAATTTAAATTATTTTTTTAATAAAATTTTTAAAAATATTATTTATGCATCACGCGGGTACTAATACTAGTTATAATTACAAGAAGGACATAAATGTTTTTCTCATTAATATTGTGAAGGTTGAACATTTCCACCCTATTGCCCATTTGTGCACTTGTAACAAGCTGAAAATGACAAGTATTGCCTCTATTGTTTGATTGTAATCACCAGTGGAATACTCTACACACATTTAAAAGCACCAAAAAATCAATTATGTCAGCTATCATAATGATTTTTTTTTCTCCTAAACTGAAATTTGGGAAACCATCAAGTTCTAGCTTTATTAAAAAGCTCTAACCATAGAAGGAAGGGAAATAGCTTCACTGAAGACAAGAAATTTTTGAGTCTTTGCAAATTTAGCATAGGTCAGCAGTAGAGTTACCTTTCCTGTAGGTATGTTAAAAAATAAAATCACTGTGACTAGTCATATTCAGAATCTTATCAATAATTTGAGTTAGTTGTTAGATTGGTTTTAATTTCCCAATGAACATATTGATAATCAAGAGTGAGTCATTTTCTATTCAGTCCCACAAAAGTCTCCTTCCACAAATGAGTCAACACAATTTTATTTTCTCTGCTAGACTAACAAACCAAAGTGAAAGCTGTTTATACTAATTTCTTCATCTCCCTTTTCCTTCTATCCAAACAAAGATTTTATGCTATGAAATGGAGCTAGTTCCAAAATGGCAACTTACAGGCACAGTAACATTTGGATTGAAAAGTTATTATCTAATCAAACAATAATACTGTGGTTCGAGAAAAAGTAACAGTATCCACTCAAACACTTTCTGCATCACAAACTATCGTTTGCTTCGAATCCAAACGTGTTGAAATAACCTAAACTGTTTTTCAAAAAACTAATAATTCTTTCAAAGATTTTTCAGAAACTAGTAATTCCAGAAAAACAGAATGACGCTTTGGAGAACAATCTATTTCGGATTGTTTGGAATCAACCACCAAATCCATTTTTTGGTTTATCTGAGTTTTGTCATTTAAATTTCAAAAAAAAATAAAATTTGAAAACCATTCTTGAGAAAACAGGTTAAAGCATCTAACATAGCTTAAAATAGCCTATCTTCCTATATTTGCATAACGGGAAAACTGCATATCAAATGTGACATGACATCCATACACCATGCATTACAACTCTTTCTAGCAGAAATTCAAGTTTCGAACTTTTTCAATAAGTAGGTATTGGGGATTGATGCAAACAAATACGACAGCAGGAAAAGCAAAAATGACAACAGGGATAATCTGAGGTTGTGAACGTGTTGTATTTCATCGGATCTCAATATCTAAGGTTACTGTTAAAAGAGAATCTACCTTCTTCTCTTCCTCCTTGGATCTGGAAATTTAAGTGGAACAGGAAGTGTAGCCAACAGTACATTTTTCTCCCGAACAAGCTTGCAACCTAGGTACTCATAATGAGGCCGCAATGCTACAGCATTTATTCTCAAATCTTTGGCTATATCAGATGGATCACTACGAAAATCATCCGCAAAGAGAGTAAGCACCAACACATAGTTGATAAGAAGATTTTTTTTCTCATCGGGAAGCCTTTTTGAGTCTGAAACAGCAAACATTGAAGAGAACTTTTGGAACAAGATGCCAGGAATCTTGTGATGCTTTGCCGATGACACACCATCCATAGAATGTTTATCCTTGAACTTAACGAGATGAGTAATGAATGAAAATATGCCTGCCAGCCTTTTCTTCTCATCTTCATCCTACAACAAAGTAGGTGAGCTTGGCACGCTAGATAAGGAAAATATGAAACTGTTGGATCTAATATAACTGAAGTGTTCACTGCTAATACAAGAAAAAGATAATAATCAATCTATGCACATAAACCCCACTATAGTGTAGATATGATCACCACATTAGAAGTGCTTACTGCTTTGAAGTCAATTTTTAAGGATCAGTGTGGTCATAGCCCCTAATTGGTACTCAAAAAAACATACCTATTATAATCCTACAAGTGGAGTCAGGGGAGGGTAGTGTGTCTATAGACCTTATGTACTAACATTGAATATTAGAAGGCAGGAAAAAAGAAGCATTGGAATAATTATTGCGTAAGAAAGCCAGTGAGCAATCAATCTCTCTTGTGCTATGTGCCTTCGAACCAGCAGAAAATCACACTTTATTTAAAAGAAATGCATACATCACTTAACTCATGACTCGATCATTATCTGAAATTTTAAGCGCTTAGTACCTGTATGTGTTCCAATTTGTAGGATCTGTTGCAAACAAAGCTTGGATAAAGGTCAGGTGTCATATCTGCTCCAGCTTTTGTGAGTTTAAAAACATCCAAAAGATAATCCCACTCTCCTTTGAAAATAATCCTGTCTAGTGGATATGCCATCTGGGGTGTCGTGGCAGCTAGATCATGTGGTGGTATATTCCGAGCATTATCTGTGGTAACGGATACTTCAAGAGCCTCTTCATTTATTGCCCCCGCTATATTCCTGTCAAATTCCTCTTGATTGCTAGTATCTTCTTGTTGACGTAGGGAATCAAGCTTCCTAGCCTGGAAAGAAAAGTCCAGAACTATATTATAAAGAAGGAAATACTGCTATTTTCTTTCTTCTACATGGTCATGTACTTCTTCAGAGGAAGATATAGCTAACATTGCCAGCCAGCTTTGCTCTTCCAAGATTTATATCTTTTTTGTTTTAACAAACTTTTTCTCTTCCACAATTTATCTTTTTAAATCTATATACTTATATAAAAGAACCTAACACTTATTACATGGCATGTCTAAAACATCAGGAATTATATTTATCTTTAACCACAAAATTTACCACTATTTTCTGACAAGATAGTGTGCCAAATACTAAGAAAAATATTTTTTAAAAAAAGAAGAAGAAACGCTTCGTCAATCCGCAACCCAAACATACATTGCTTCGCTTCCTCTTCTGATTATATTTACCGCTTGAACGCCGTCTTTCTCATCCATTACAACACATGGCCAGTCGTTACTTCCTCTTCTATCTTCCGTCGCCCATGGTACATTCATTTTTCTCTTTTTTCAAATTTTTACTTTCATGATTCTCTTTTTCTGATTTGCAGGTTCTTTTTCTAATTATTGGTTTACTATTCCTTACTATTTAGGGATTAGAAGATGTATTTAATTTTGTCAAATCCTTTATATTTGTAAGGCTTGAAAACCTTAAATTTGTCTATTCAGAGGGCAATTTGTTTTATTCTTTTGTTCATTGATATTAAGACATGGATTAGTTAATTAAGTGGTTTGATTTTCTTTTTTTGATTTGCAGGTTCTTTCTCTAATTATTGGTTTACTATTCCTTACTGTTTAGGGATTAGAAGATGTATTTAATTTTGTTAAATCCTTTGTATTTGTAAGGCTTGAAAACCTTAAATTTGTCTATTCAAGGGGTAATTTGTTTTATTCTTTTGTTCATTGATATAAAGGCATGGATTAGATAATTAAGTGGTTTCATGTAGGGCTGGGAACTAATGAGAAGTCAGTAATATCTGTGTTGGGCCACAGAAATGCAATCCAGAGGAAGAAGATCAGAGAAACGTATCAGCAACTTTACAACAGGTCTCTTATTGATGACATTTTTTCTGGATTGTCTGGTGATTTCAGGGTACAATCTCTTCTCTCACTTTTTAAAACCTAATTATTTCATTCACTCCAACAATTGACTCGCAATTTGATAGCATTAGCTCAGATAAACAAGGGAAATGTCTTTTTAGTTGACACATATCATTTTATTTTATGTCTATAAGGCCTATCCAAGTCATCTTTTTGGGAGAATATCTCTTCACTTTTTAGAAAATAAAGTATAGGTTAAATGACTTAATTGATATAAAAATAAGATAAGCGACAACGGTTGATACAATTGACTTTATTGATATCTTTTATTTAGGTTTTCGGAGGCTCAACTCATTTTGATGGAGTTAATGGAGTTTAGCATGCAGTAATGGATGAAAAATCGTATGACACCACAACTAATAACCTTAAATTTTGTATTTGGTTGCTTCAAATTTATTTGTATATATATAAAAGCTTTACATCTTTCTGAAAAAGTTAGGGAAAGATCTCTATTTTCCCCTTTCGAGTCTGCATAAATGTGAAATTTAGGAGAAAGTTTAAGCAGGTTGATGTTGACAATGACCAACTAACTATTGTTAACTGGGCCTGATTTTCTTATCTCCCTTACTATCATTGTTTCGATTGAAAACTAATTTTATTTAACTTTGGTCTGATCTACATTTTCAGGGATATTCTTCATGGTAATCCAAATGTTAAGTGGGAGAACATTAAAGGATTAGAGACCGTGAAACATCTTCTAAAACAAACAATTTTCATGTCAATTAAATATCTAAAGTAGGTTTAGTAAATGATACTTGGTTATGACATTTGTATTCTTGTGGTGCAACCTAAAGAATGAAATTTTTTATGTCAATATCCAATCCAAAAATATCTTCCGACATTTTACTTGTAATTCTTCGTGACTTTTTCTCTTTGATCAGCAAACATGATATTAGGTATCCTCACTACTGATATCCTAAAATCGTTGGATATCTTGATGTTGAGGATCTATGCAATGAATAAATAAAAGATACTGCATTCAAGTGCAGATTCATGTGTTATTTTTGTTTTACTTTGAAGTAGTTGTAGTCTTATATTTTTGCTCAACACAAGTAGTTCTTTTACGTGGAATATAATGTTTTGCCTACTTTTGACACTTCCAATATAAAATGAATTTGACACTTTTTCTTTAGGTTTTCATTGTTCTTTTGTCGTGGAAACTTCTTTTTATTTCCCGATTCCTCCTCCAAGGTCATATTTGGTTGGAGTTTCTGGTTTAGTTTAATTTTGCGAACTTAAGGATATGCTAAATACCTATGATATGAACTTAAAAACTATCTTCTCAAGGAAAACTTGAAGATATACCTTTTGGATATTTAAAATTTGAAAATCAGAAAAGACCGTTTCATGAAATAAATAGAAGATTTTATTATCGCGCGAAGCGCGAATAAGTTCACTAGTTAAACATAAACTCTATGAACTTCAAGCCACTGAAAAAGTAGAGAATTTTTCCACAATGTTCTTCATTTTTGTCAAAAGCATACCTGTCGTATAGACTTCTTTGATGAGTACATTTGAGTTAAATCTCTCAATTTATCATTCCTCTCCTCTGCCGTGAGTTCTTGCTTGACCGTATCTGGATCTTCAGTTTCCGGTACTTCTGACCCTCTAACTCTAGGTTCCAACCTAATTATCTGTAATTATAAGCCACAAATATGAAAAAAAAATAGACATTGATATTGAAACAACTATTAAATTTCTCACCTGCTTAAAGTAACTTAAAATCAGGATATACGAGATCACCAAGGCTATGTATGATAGCCTAGATAATATCACAATTATTGGTTAGACAACAAACTGAGTTTATGTGTCAAGTAGAAAAACTCTCCAGTTTCTAAGTATTTCAAAATGGCACGCGCACTGAAACTTCCTTTGCAAGAACCCTTGAGCAAACAAATTAGCAACACACCACGCTACACAAATCAAAGCCAAAACTCTCTGGTTTATGATCACATTCAACCAAAACTAAAAGAGATAGGATCGATTGCAATAAATGTTCCGGATCATAGTTTGAGCGGTCATCCAATTTTGACAATTATAAGAGCAGAACCAGGTGGTGGCCATCCAATTTTGACAACTATAAGATAGCTACTAAGTTACTTGCAGAAAGGCTTAAAAAGGTGATAGGTGGGCAGTTTCTGGGAACCAAAATGCCTTCATCAAATGTAGACAGATTACTGATGCAGCTCTCATTGCAAATGAGGTCCTTGACTGCCAAATAAAGAGTGGAAATCCTGGTATTCTATGCAAGTTGGATGTGGAGAAAGTCTCTGACCAGCTCAATTGGTCTTATCTCCTAAGAGTTCTAAAAAAGATGGGCTTTGGTGATAGATGGCTTAGATGGATCAAGTCCTGCATTACTACAGTCAAATATTCAGTTCTTGTTAACAGAGGACCAGTGGGTTTCTTTTCTCCACAGAAGGGACTGCGACAGGGAGACCTCCTCTCACCTTTTCTCTTTATTCTTGCCATGGAGGGCCTCAGCAAGATGCTTGAAAAGGCTAAACAATTGCATTGGCTCATGGCTTCCATGTTTGCCTGCATCCGGGGACCTCTATATCTATATTTCACCTATTATATGTAGACAACAGTCTCATTTTCTGTGGGGTACAGAGGCCACAAGTCTTGTATCTCAATCTCATTCTTCAGTTGTTTGAAGCTCTTTCAGGTTTACATATCAATATGTTGAAAAGCAAAGTTTTTCTTGTCAATGATGTACCCAATCTTGATGAATTAGCTGGAATCTTTTCATGTGGCACAACTTCCCTTCCCACTACTTATTTGGGTCTTCCTCTTGGAGCTGAATACAAATCAAATGCTACTGGAGTGAGGTAATTGAGAAATTTGAGAGGAAGCTAGTCTCCTGGCAGAGACAATATCTTTCTATAGGTCGAAGGTTGATGGTTATTAATAGTGTATTGGATAGTATCCCTACTTATCTAATGTCTTTAATTCCAATCCCTAGCAAGGTAGTCAAGCAGCTGGACAAGATCAGAAGATCTTTTCTATGGAAAGGAGGCAGCAAGGACCACAAATTTCACCTAGTTGAGTGGTCAAAGGTCACTTTGCCTAAACAGGTGAGGGGGTTAGGTATCAGAAATCTCAATATCTATAACAAATGTATGCTCATGAAGTGGCTGTGGAGATATTGCCAACAAAGGAACACTTTATGGAAAGAGGCGGTAAATGCAAATCATGGCTCTCAAGACAACCAGTGCACCAGTTTATCAAGAAGACCACATGGAGTTGGACCATGGAAATACATCAGGAAACTTTGAAACAAATTCTCTCTGAACACCTCTTTTTAATAGGAAAATGGCTCCAACATCAAGTTTTGGAAAGATAGGTGGTTACAGGGGACTATCCTAATGAACCAATTCCCAAATCTCTATCAAGTAGCTATTGATCAAAATTCCACCATCACTCAAAATTGGCAAGACAACAGCTGGCACATTCAGTATAGAAGGGCCTTCCAAGATTGGGAAATTCCTCAGGTGATGAGTTTACTGGCTAAACTAGAAGGTTACTCGGTTAATCAAGACATTGCTGATAGCATTAAATGGATGGATGGCCCCTACTCTGTGAAGGCAGGTTACTCTCATTTTTGCTCCACTAATGAAATCATTCACAAATGGCCATGGAAATACATCTGGGAAATAAGCTCCCACCGAGATAGCATGCTTCAGCTAGATAACCTTACATTAATCATGTTTGAGGCTAGACAACCTCAGTAAAAAAAAAGATACAAGTTGTCAATAAATGTGACACATGCTACCAACAACCAGAATCCAATAGGCATCCTTTTCTACACTGTCCAGTTGCTGCAGACATTTGGCACATGTTCTTTTCAATTTTTAGACTCAGCTGGACTATGCCACATGGTATCAGAGAAACCTATGAATGCTGGTCTTGAATGAAAGTTGACAATTCCATCGGGAAAGTCTGGAAGATGATTCCTACCTGTATATTTTGGTGTGTTTGGACAGAGAGGAATCGAAGATGCTTTGATGGGTTATCAACTCCTCGCCACACTCTTAAAGCTAGATGTCTTTTATGGTTATATAGTCGGCATAATTTAGCCCCTGTAGATTGCACTATTAACTTTTTGAATTGTCAGTTCTTTTCCTCTAGCTTAACACTATGTACCAAGCTGATTTCTCCTCCCTCTTTTGCAGTAAAATACCTTCTTTTTACTCACCAATCAAACAAAATACCCATCAGAACCATTTACCTTGTTTACTATAATGGGGAATATTTCCATGAAATACATCCTACTTTTTTACTCACCAATCAAATAAAAATAACATTCGGAATCAAATTAACCTTGTTTGCTGAAATGGGGATAAATCATCAAACAAAATAGCTTCTTTTTATTCACCAATCAAACACAATAACCGACAGAAAGAAAATCTACCTTGAATGCTAAATCAGAAAAAATTCCCATGATACAATACCTTCAAATCAAGCATAAACAACCTTTGAGAATCAAAAGTTACCTTGTTTGCTGCAATAGGAACAATCTTGAGAGTTTGGGTTTCCTTATCCAGTAACCCAAGCGAGTAAGTACACAACTGAGCCGATGTTGCCTCGCCAGAATAATTTGTCCCGACAAAATCCACCTGCGACCCATTAGGGCTCACCACAAGCTGTAACCGATTATTTCTTTTGACATTCCTATATAACTTGGCAGTCAATTCCTCAGCACCGTTATTGTTCCTTAACGGGGCATAACCTGACGGAAAATAACCAACAATCGGAGAAATGTTATTAGGATTTTCAGCGATGGTTTCCATTGTCACAGTATGCTTCTCTTTCTTTTTCTTCGTCTTCTTCTTATTCGATTTTCCTTCGTCAATTTCTTGTGGTTGGGAGTTCTGTGTATCATCATCCATTTTGCCTTGTTCTTCTTCGTCAGCTTTGCTAGGGTTTTGGTCCTCCAGCTTCTTCTTTTCTTTTGGTTTAGCCATAGTTGTTAGGAAGGAATGTGGAGAGCGACAAACTTACAAAGCATAAACCCTACTGCAATGTGTACTGCTAGGATAAAATGACAAAAATAGTTACGCTGATTTAAAATGGTCCTTTATAATATTTTATTATATTTACTAAAACAGATACTAGTAGTACTCCGGCGTCCGTATTTAGCTGATATTTATTTTAAAATAGTTGTTAAGGTATAAGCTTAGAAAATAATTTATTATTATTTTTTAAATTATATTTTTAGGGATCATTTGATTATGAGTTAGAGNGTTATTATTAATATATGAATTAGTTATAAAAAAATTTATGTATTATTTTATATAGGGATTAGTTGTACAGATTTTAGTTATTCATGTAGTAGTTATGCAGATATTAATTATGCAAGTATTAGTTATGTAGATATTATTTATATAAGGTTTAGTTATTGTGGTTTTTCTCCTCAAACAAAGTTACTTAAAAATTGAAGAATAATATTTTTTTCTAAGTGCCAAAAAAAAAACTCATGAATGACGTTTTTTATTTTAAATTGAATGTAAAGTTTTTAAGAGATAAATAATATGGATTAGATATCATTAATTTATTCCTCATAATTTCTTCTTTAAATTTTCAAGCAAATACAGTGTGTCTACAGCTTTCTCTAACACTATTTTATGTATTTTAAAAGAGTCTTCCGCTTATATAATTTTCTCTATTTTTCTTAATGATATCGATAATAACAATTATATCTCAATTTCAAACAATTTAAAAATTAATTATATGAATTCTCTTTTTTTTTTATTTCTACAT